>JAHLGO010000309.1:8466980-8525593 GCA_020615895.1 Ceriops decandra
TAATTTGATGTTGTGAATGCCATTGAGATGCAAAGAAATTGTTTGTAAAAATCATTGATGGCAAGTCAAACCTCAATTCAATAAGTTAATGTTGACTATTAACCCTAAATTTTAAGAGTTAATGTTGACCATTGACCTTAAATTTTAGGAATCAATGTTAACTATTGATTGTAGGGCAACTCTTAGTGATCAATGCTAACCATTGATGATAGGGCAACCCTAAACTCAAGGCTTATAAATACTCATGTAGCTGCCAAGATAGTGAGTGTGTTGCAAAAAAAACATAAAGAGCATAGTAGAATATAAGAGAGGAAGAAAACATGTTTTGCAAAACATAAGAGAGAGTGCTGCAAAAAGCCAAGAGATAGTAGCAAAGAGCAACCACTAAAAGGAAAAAGAGAGAACAACAAAGAGTAGCCACCAAAAGGAAAATAAGAGAAAGGCAAAGAGCAACCACCAAAAGGAAAAGGAGAGAACAGCAAAAAGTAGTCACTAAAAGGAAAAGGAAAGAACAATAAATAGTAGCCACCAAAAGTAGAGGAGAGAACTTGCCAAAGCAAAAGGAGGCAACACTAGCAACAAAGGAGAAAACCTATTAAGGCAGAAGGAGGCAATACCAACAGTAGAGGAGAAAACCTACAAAGGTAGAAAAAGGCAACACCAGCAGTAGAGGAGAGAACCTCCTGAGGCAGAAGTAGGCAACACTTGCAACAAAGGAGAAAACCTACCAAGGTAGAAGGAGGCAGCATCAATAGTTGAGGAGAAAACCTACCTTAAGAAAACCTGCCAAGGCAGAAGGAGGTAGCACTGGCAGTTAAGAAGAAAACCTACCAAGGTAGAAGGAGGCACCATCGGCAACAAAAGAGAGAACCTACCAAGGTAAAAAAAGGCAGAACCGGTAATAGAGGAAAGGAGAGAACCTGCGAAGGAGAGACAAGCAAAGCTTGAGGAAGGAGAGAACTGGCAGTAAGATGGAGAAGATCTGTTTTTCTGCAACAACAACCTTTGCATATTTAGTGATCTTTTTCAGGAAAGTTTTTGTCATAAAATTTTGATGTACTTCTTGAAAAAGGAGAGATCAACCTTTCAAGTAATTAGGAGATCATTGTAAGTGGCTGAGGAGTGATCCTTTCACACATCAGCTATATCGCTTGATAACAAGAGTGCATCATATGATCTAGGAGTGATCTTATCACATTGTGGACAAAACTTACATAGTGAACCACATAAAAAAATTTATGTATTCTCAAGTACTTGTGCTTACTTGATATTCATAAGGTCGTTCTCACATAAAAAAGCAAGATAAAATTGGATCATTAACTTTAACAAGACATAGAAGTTTAATTGGGACTAATTTATAAAAAAGTAAGCATCTCACACCGATTCACCCCTTCCCCCTCTCAGTGTGAGATCTAAAAAGGTCCTCATCACAAACCTATTCAATCATAAGAAGATTAGATTAAGATAACAACAGAGTGTAAAAAGAGAGAAGAACAAATGAGAGAACAAGGGGAAAAGAAAAAAAAAAGAGTGAGAGGTCAAAGTAAAGGAAAGAAAGTAAGGCTGAGTGGAAAAATTCAAGTGAAACGAGTGAGGTAGAGAGAAAAGCTAGAGTGATTCCTCAAGGATTACCTCCTTTAAGAGGAATTAAGTATTAAATGGACTTTATACCTGGTGCTAGCATACCAAACCATCCTGCCTATAAAGCTAATTCAGATGAAATGAAGGAGATAAAGATGTAAGTGGATGAATTAGTGTAAAAGGGATTTGTAAGGGAGAGTCTTAACCCATGCTTGATCCCTGTCATCTTAGTCCCAAAGAAAGATGGAACATGGTGTGTGTGTGTGGATTATCGAACCATCAATAAAATAATTGTAAAGTATAGACATCATATTCCTAGATTAGATGATATGCTTGATGAGTTGCATGGTTTGTGTGTGTTTTCAAAAATTGATTTAAAGAATGGCTTTTATCAAATTCACACGAAAGAAGGAGATAAATGGAAAATAGCATTAAAATTAAATATGGATTGTATGAGTAGTTAGTTATACCTTTTGGATTAACTAATGCACCTAGTACATTAATAAGGTTAATAAATCATGTCTTGTATGCTTTACATATGAGGCAGCCTTAAATTATCCCACTTATGACAAGGAACCTTACACATTTGTACGAACTCTTTAAACATGGAAACATTATTTGTGGTCAAGGGAATTCTTCATTCATTTTAATCATAAGAGCTTAAAGATCTTTAAATCCCAAGATAACCTTAATAAAAGACATTCTAAGCAGCTGGAGTTCATAAAAAAAATTTCCTTATGTGATCAAGTACAAACATGGAAAGGAAAATGTTATTGCTAATGCATTGTCTAAGAGGTACACATTACTTACTTCTTTGCAAACTAAGCTACTTGGTTTTGAATTGCTTAAAAGCTTGTATGTGAATGATTTTGATTTTAGTCATATATGGAATGCATATGATAAATGTGCATTTGGTGACTTTTATAAGCATAAAGGGTTTTTGTTTAAAAAGGATAAATTATGTGTGCCCATTTTTTCTAGTCGTGAGTTGCTTGTTAGGGAAACTTATGAGGGTGGTTTGATAGGGCACTTTGGTGTGCAAAAGACTCTAGATATATTGCGCAAGAATTTTTATTAGCCTAATATTAAGCATAATGTGCATTCCATTTGTGATAAGTGCATTACATGTAGGCAAGTAAAGGCTAGAGTTAAACTACATGGCTTGTATACACCTTTACTTGTGCTTAACCAACCTTGGACTAATATTTCTATGGACTTTATCTTAGGATTACCAAGGTCTCAAAGTGGTAAGGATAATATATTTGTCGTTGTTAATAGGTTTAGCAAAATAGCTCATTTTGTTGCATGTTCTGAACCAATGATGGAACATATGTTGTTGAGTTAATCTTTAAGGAAGTGGTGCGTCTGTATGGATTGTCAAGAACTATTGTTAGCAATAGGGATATTAAGTTCTTAAGTCATTTTTGGCACATTTTATGGAATAAATTGGAAGCTAAACTTTTATTTTCTTCTATTTCATATCCTCAAACAGATAGACAAACTGAAGTAGTTAATAAGATACTCACTACTTTGTTATGTGCTATCATTCAAAAGAACTTGAGCTAATGGGAATGGTGCTTGTCATATGCTGAGTTTGCTTCTAATAGATTTGTTCATTCTACTACTTCCATGTCAACTTTTGAACTTGCTTATAGTTTTAATCCTTTAACTCCTTTGGAAATTTTTCTTTGCCTATTAAAGAGCATACTAACATTAATGGTAAGAGAAAGGCAGAATTTGTGAAGAATTTACATGCTAAGGTTTGGGCTAACATCAAAAGGAAGAACGAGTAATATGCTAAGCAAGTTTGTTGAGCTTATCTTTGATGGTAAATATTAGATTTGTTGTCAACAGCATATCATATGTATGTCCTTGTCGATTTGTTGTTATGAGTGCCTTTAAGATGTGTTTACTACATTTACAAAGTGTTGGTAGCTGATTTATTCAAAGGATAAGGAAGCTGTTAAGGTAGCAGCCCAAACAACTTCAAAACCAGCAATAGTGCTAGCCAATGAGCAACCTATTAAGGCAGAAGTCAAGGAAATTGATCAAAAGCCACTAAAAGAAAAAAAAAATTGAGTGGAGTAGAATAGAGCGGCCAAGAGAGAGCAAAAAAAAAAAATACTACCTAGAAAGAAAGTAAGGCTGAAATCAGGATGCTGCCAACCCCACCTTGCACTGCAAAAAATGATGAGTTGATTCAAATAGTTAATGGTGTTTTTGCTGCTATAAAGAAAGCATTAGTTGCCACCTTGAGCATTGCATTTAGTAGTGGCACTACAAGTCACTTACTGAGTCAATGTTGACCATTTACCCTAAATTCAAGGAGACAATTCTAATTGTTGACCTTAAATTCAAGAAATAAATGCTAACCATTTATAGTAGGGCAACCTTAAATTCAAGGAATCAATGCTGACCATTGATGATAGGACAACCCTAAACTTAAGCCTTATAAATATCCATATAGCTACCAAGAGGAAAAAAAAAAAAAAAGAAAGGGTGAGCAACTGAAATGCAAAAGAGAGTTGCAAAGAATTGACAAAGAGGAGAGAAACCTAGCAAAGTAGAAAAGAGAGAAACTCAGTAGAGGTCGGAAAGAATAAGCAAAAAGGAGAGAACTAGCAAAAAGTTGAGAACCGATAGAGAGTTAAGAACCTACAGAAGAGAGAATCGGCAAAGAGCGAAATGGTAGAGAGTTGAGAACATGTAAAGGAAAGAACTTGTAAAGTGGAGAAAACTGGCAAAGAGTTGAGAAAAAAAAGTGGAAATAACCAGTAGAGAGGAGAGAATCGACAGAGATTTGTGAAACCTACAAAGAGAGGGCAAAGCCAATAATGAGAGGGGAGAGAACAATAAAAAGAAAGAAAAAGATTAGTTTTCTACAATAGCAGCTTATGCACATGGAGAGTGTTAAGCCCATCTTTGATGGCTAAAATTGGACTTGTTGTCAACATCTCATAGATTTGTTGAGATGTGTTTACTACCCACAGGTGCATTTTGTATTCATTAAGAAGCTTGAGATGCAAATAGATCATTGTTCAAAACCATTGGTAGCAAGTTAACCCTAAATTTAGTAAGTCAATGTTGATTGTTGACCCTAAATATTAGGAGTCAATGCTGACCATTGACCTTAAATGTTAGGAATCAATGTTGACCATTGATTGTAAGGTAACCGTTGATTGTAAGACAACTTTTGTGAATCAATACTGAATGATAGGGCAATCTTAAACTTAAGGTTTATAAATTTATCCACATAACTACTAAGAGAGGTGTGCTTTGCAAAAAATTGAAGAAAAAATGGTAATAGAGAGTCTGTACTACAAAAAAACATAAAGAGTGCATGCTGCTATAAATGAGAAGAGAGAGCTTAGCAAAGGAAGAAAATTTGTGCTATTACAGACCAGAAGAGAGAACTTGATAAGGCAAGAAAACTTGTGTTGTTGTAGACCAAAAGTGAGAGCTTGGAAAAGGAAGAAAATGGGTTCTATGAAATAGAAGAGAGGGCACGACAGAGGAAGAAAGAGTGAGCTATAAAATGCCAAGTGAGTGTGTGCCGTAAAACCATAAGAGTGTGTTGCAAAACCATAAGCATGTTCTACAAAACATAAGAGAGATAGTAGCTGTAGTAAGGAGAAGGTAGCAACAGTTGTAGTAGCTAAAAGGTAGTAGTGACAATAATGAGGAGGTAGCATTGACAATAGAGGAGAAAACCTACCAAGGTAGAAGGAGGCAATACCAATAGCCAAGGAGAGAACTTGGCAAGGCAGAAGGAGGTAACATTAGTAACAGAGGAGAAAACCTATCAAGGTAGAAGGAGGTAGCACCAACAGCAAAGGAGAAAACCTACCAATGCAAAAGGAGGTAGCATAAGTAGTAAAGGAGAAAACCTACCAAGGCAAAAAGTGGCAACACTGGCAATTGTGAAGAGAACCTACCAAGGTAAAAGGAGGTAAAAGTTGTAGTAGAGAGAACCTACAAAGGAGAGAACCTACAGTGAAGAGAACCTACAAAGGAGAGAACCTACAAAGGAGAGAACCTACAGAGGAGAGATAGGCAAAGCTTGAGGAGAAATACCAGTTGTAAGGAAGGAAAAGATCCAATTTCTACAATAGTAGCCTATGGACATTGAGTGATCTTTCATAGGGAAGTTTTAGTCATAAACTTTTTATGAACTTCTTGAAAAGAGGTAGGAGACCCTTAAAGTGATTTAAAGTGATGAGGACCATTTTAGGTCTCACACTAAGAGGAGGGGTGAATCAATGTGAGATATGTGCATTTTACAAATTGATCTACATTTAACCTCTATGGCTTGTTAGAGCCACCAATGATCCAAGTTTTATCTTTCTCCTTATGTGAGCGCGACAATACGAATATAAATCAATTCACATGCACCCAAGCACACCCAACAATTTTTACGTGGTTCACCCACAATGTGTGAGTTACATCCACAGTGTTATAGGATCCCTCCTAAATCATATAATCCACTCTTGTTATCATAGGATATAGTTTGGTTATGGAATGATTACTCCTTAACCACTTACAATGATCTCCCAATCACTCCAAGGATATCCCACCCTTTTTCAACACATTTATCAAGAGTTTGTAATTAAAACCTTTCCTTGAGGACAATCACTCGATGCATAGACTACTAAAGCAAAATATGGATTTTATCCTTCCTTTGTTGCTGGCAATGTCTCACCCACTACTTGTGCTGCCTCACCTGCTGCCTTGCCAAGATCTCTCCTCTGCTATTGGGCATGTTTTCCCCTCAACTACTACAAGCTACTAAACTTGCTACTAGACACACTTTCTCCTCTTACTACTACAAGCTACTGAACCTACTGTTATTACTGCCTATACGGGTTGTTGTCCTGCCTGCACGTTCTACCATCAGTGCCTGCACACGCTGCTATCGCTGTCCACACATACTACTATTGCTATCCACACGTGCTAGTCTGTTCGCACATGCACAGGTTGCTATTGCTGTCCTCACAAGCTACTACTGCTGCTGTCCACATGTGCTGCTAATGTGTTTTATATGTGCTGCCGCTACTATCCGTGCACACTGCTAATGCTGTCCATATGTGTTGCTGCAGCTATCAGCACCTGTTGTTGCTGCTGTCCACATGTGCGCTACTGTTTGTGTGCACTGCTGCCATTGTCCGTGTGTGCTGCTACTATCCGTGCATGTTATTAAAGTTGTTCGTATGAGCTGCTGCTGCTGCTTGCTGTCTACACTTCTACTGTCTGCACACGTTGTGCCCAGTGTCCACGCTCTCTACGCCTGCTATTCAAGTGCTCTATGCTTGTTGTCCGCACGCACTGTGTCCGCTGTCTATGCTCTCTATGCCTGCTATACACATGCACTGTGTGCCTATTGTCCACGCTCTCTACGCTTGCTGTCTACACTTGTTATGCAACTGTTACCTGCACTCTCTGCTTGCTATCCGCACAAGCTGTGCATGCTAGCTACACCTATTGTCTGCACAAACTATGCCTACTGTCTGCACAAGCCACTGCTATTGTCCACATGCACTACGACTGTTGTCCACACACACTATTCCTACTATCAGATCACACCGCTGCTGCTATCCATGCATGCCATTATTGCTTTCTTGCACCACTGCTACTCTCCTAGTATGCTACAATAATTTTTCTCGCGCTGCTACTGCTCTCCCGAAGCGTTGCAACTATTTTCTCGCACCGCTGCTGCTCTCCCTACACATTGCAACAGTTTTCTCGCATTGCTATTGGTTTGCTAGTTGATTCCCAAACCTACTGCTACATTTTCTATAGGTGGCTGTTGATTTTCAAACCTGTTGCTGCACATTCTGATTTTTTGCTTGACTCCCAGGCATCCTTTTGCTGTTGGGAAGCCTCCTAAGGTGCTGCTAGTGTTGGTATACCTCCTAGATGTGCAGGGACGGGCTACTGCCACCGGTATACCCTATTGGATGTGCAGGAATGTGCTGTTGGTACTAATATCCTCCTGGACCTGTAGGGATCTCTACTATTGCTGGTATACCCTCTTGGACATGCTACTATTCTCTTCTTGGCCAGCTACCTTGCCTTCTTTCCTTGGTGACTGCTACACTCTCCTTGGCTGGCTGCCCCTTGCTTTCTTTCTTCCTCTCCTTAGCTAGTAATTGCATTGCCTTCTTTCCTTGGTGGCTACTACACTCTTCTTGGCCGATTACCTTGGCTTTTTTCTTTCTCTCCTTGGCTGATTGCACCTTGCTTAGTGGCAGCCCCCTCTTTGCCATTCAGCTCACTTTTTCCCTAGTTTGCCACTCACCTCTCTCTTTCGTTAGCTCTCTCAATTTTTTGTTGCACAAACCCTTCTTACAAGACACATAAGGGTATTTACAGAGCCTTGAAATTAGGGTTACACGATCATCAATGATCATCGTTAATTCCCACATGTTGCCCTACAATTAATGAATTTGATTCCAAAAATTTAGGGTCAATGGTCAACATTAACTTTCTAACATTTAGGGTCAAAAGTTAGTCTTGATTCTTAAAATTTAGGGTCATAGTCAACATTAACTCCTCAATGCCAGGGTTGACCTGTCATCATTGGTTTCTCTCAATGACCTCACTACATCTCAACGGCATTCATAATATCAAATCAACACATATAACTGTGTAAAATGGTGTTGACTACAAATTCAACATTATCCATTAAAGATAGGCTCAATAAGGAAAACATTGTAAGTGGTTAAGAAGGATCATTCCACAAGTGGTTAAGGAGTGATCCTTCCATAACTTCAGTTGTATCCATTATGGTTTGTGTGATTTAGGAGTGATCTTATCACATTGTGGACGTAGCTAACACATTGTGGGTGAACCACGTAAAAATTCTTTGTGTTCTCGGGTGTTTGTAATTGCTTGATATTCATACAACCGCTCTTACATAAAGAAGTAAGATAAAAATTGGATCATCGACTTTAACAAGTCATATAGGTTTAATCCAGATAGATTTGTAAAAAGTAAGTATCTTACACTAATTCACCCCCTCCTCCTTTCAGTGTGAGACCCATGAAGGTCCTCATCAAATAGTATTAAAGCCTTATTCCTTTGTTGATCCATTATGTCTACTTTGATATGAAATTATTTGTTACTATTATGAATCTTTACATCTATTGCTAATTAATATCGTGGAGAGCATAAACATTGTAAATAGCAAAGGCGTTCCCACTTTTTATAGATAAAATATTTAGTTATAGAAGAATAGAATGCTCCCATATTTGATTTCACTTGGTTTAAATGTGTTTAAATCTGCTATGAGTGGCTTCACCCTTATTACTGAAGGTGCTGCTATGACACCTAGTGAAAAGACGAATTTGGAGTGTGATGGAAAGGCAAGAAATGCCTTATATGCCTCCTTATCAAACAAAGAATTCACCAAAGTGATGAGGTGCAACACAACCAAACAAATTTGGGACAAATTGAAGAATATTTATGAAGAAGACAAGGTTGTGAAGGAAGCCAAGTTACAAATCTAGAGTAGATTTAAAAATATAAAGATGTTGAATAATGAATCTATGGATATCTTCTTTACAAGAGTAAATGAAATTGTATCCTCTATTAGAGGCTATGCAGAGGAGATCAATGATGCTACTATGGTAAGAAAGATGCTTAAAACACCACCAGAAACTTTCAATGCCAAAGTTTCCATCATAGAAGATAGAGATTTGGATAAGCTGCCTCTTGATGATTACACAGCATATTGATAGTTTATGAAATGAAAATATCCCCAATGAAGAAAGAAAAGAAATCTAAGGCAAAGAAAGCATTGGCCTTTAAGGCAATAAAAAAAATTAAAGATTAAAGAATAAGAAGAAGAATCTAATAGCAGCTTTGAAGAAGAAGATGGTCATACTAAATTTGATAAAGTCATGGCATACATCACCAAAAATATAAGGAAAGGAAAAAGGAAGTACAAGGGAAAATTACCCTTGAAGTGCTTTAGTTGTGGAAGCATTGGGCACTTTGCCATGGACTGCCCCAAAAGAAAAGAAGTAGATAATGATGATGATGATGAGCCAACCCCAAGGAGGAGAACAAATTTGGATGAAAAGATTCTGAAAAAGAGATTAATGATGATCCAGATGATGATGATGCAGAAAATGTGTTGGTTACACAGGTAAATGATGAAAAAGAATCTTCAAATGAGGAGGAACCAACCAAAGAGGAAGATAAAGAGTTGATGCAGTAATTTGGGAATGAATTGAGAGCTTATTTGTACAAAAATAGCAAGCTAGAAAATTAGGTAAAGCATCTCAAGAAGTTGAAGAAAAATTTTTTTGTTGATAAATATGATCTCTAGGTAAAAGAAAAAGAGTTAAGGAGTTGAATGTACCTGAACTAGAGCAAGGCAAGATCTATAACGAAAATGGCGTTAAGGTGATTGCACAAGAGCAAGAAGTGCTTATTTTGCAAGCCAAGCTCCACAAGGCTATGTTTGAATTAAAGAAGTATGAAGAAAGCTTTCTATATGTCATAGAAGTGAGAGGAGAGCCCTCTTTAACAAATGCTATCAAGAAAGATGTTACCAAAAAGTTATATGAGTGTCTAAGCAAACAAAGACCTTATTCCATAGGGAAAAAAGGACTTGGTTATACTGAAAATCCAAATGAGAGGGTAGTAGAAAAAAGAAAATTATGTTTATTCTTGAAAACAAACACAATGATGTTGTGGAGAAGAGAACCCAATCCAAGCTAAAATGGGTTAGGAAAGATGCAATGAAAACTCCAATCCAAAGGAGAAAAGTTGTCAAAGATGGAAAAAAGGCTGCCACGATAGTTACTGAAGATAGGAGATATGAACTTAATGAAAGAAGAAAATGCAGATTTGAAGGTTTTTGCTAGAGCTGTGGTAAGTATAGTCATAAGGCTAATGTGTGTTGGAGTAATAGGCCTATAAAAAAAAGGAATGTGAGGCAAGGGTTTAAAGGGAGATTCTATTAAAAAAGGAGACAACCTCAAGTGAAAAGAAGTTTGATATGTTGGAACAAATTTATGGAAGATGTGAAAAGGCTAGACACATTACTAAGGAATGCTTGACATTGCTACTTAGTCAACGAGTGCAAAGGAGAACACCCGCATATGCTACTAGGTTTGGCCAAAGAAGAAGAAAAGGAAGGGAAATGGCTATGGTTGTGGAACTAGCCTTAAAAGCTTCTAAGAAAGAAAAGCTATGGATCCTGAATAGTGGCTACTCTTCACAAATGATAGGAGACTCCAAGGTGCTGAAGGAAGTAGAAAAATATAATGGAGGGTCACTCACATTTGGCATGATGGTGTTGTTTTTACAATGGGAGAAAAAACAAATAAAAACTTATACCAAGTTTTCAACAGCAAAAACGTATGCTACATGAGCACCGAAGATAAGAATTTGTTATGGCATAGGAGATTGGGACATCTTGGACAAATGCGACTAACTTTATGTATTTAGGCACCCCTTAGGGACTAAGGTATGCCTTTAACTCTTCTCCCTTTCCCTTTTCTATTATTCTTTGGATTTGTTATCAAAAAGGGAAATATTTTGCATAAATCTAAAAAGAGTATATATTGATCAAAAGAGGGAGTAGCTTGATAAATCTAAAGGGGCAAATCAAATAAAGGGGGAGAAGGGGGAAAAGCAGAAAAAAAAAAAAAAAGGGGAGTTAAAGGTTGTTTCCAATTAATATCAAGCCCACATGCAAAAAGGGAGATGCATGTTTTTGGGAGAGTTATGAATGTCAAAATTTGCTTGTGCTTAATTGTTGATGTTTGGATTTAATGCTTTGCCAACAAATCCAAAGGGGTTGATTGTTAAGCTTATCTTTGATGGCTAATGATGAATTTGTTATCAACAGCATCTCATAGATTTATCGGGATGTGTTTGCTAACCACAGGTGCATTTTGTATTTGTCAAGGACATTAAGACGTAAAAAGATCATTGGTCAAAGTCGTTGGTGGTAGGTCAATCCTAAATTTAGTGAGTCAATGCTGACCATTGACACTAAATTTTAGGAATCAATGCTAACCATTGATTATAGGGCAACCATTGGGAATCAATGCTAGCCATTGATGATAAGGCAACCCTAAACTCAAGGCTTCTAAATATATCCACATAACTGCCAAGAGAGGTTTGCTTTACAGAAAATTAAAGAGAGAATGGCAATAGACTGTGTTGCAAACAACATAGAGAGTGCATGCTACTATAGACCAAAAGAGAAAGGTTAGCAAAGGAAGAAAACATGTTGCTGTATACCAGAAGAGAGAGCTCGACAAAGGAAGAAAATGTCTACTATTGCAAACCAAAAGAGAGAACTCAGCAAAGGAAGAAAACGTGTTCTGCTGCAGACCAGAAGAGAGAACTTTGATGAGGACTATTTTAGGTCTCACATTAAAAGGGGGGTGAATCAATGTGAGATACGTGCATGGTCCAATTTTTATTTTTCTCCTTTACGTGAGCACGACTGTATGACTAAAAAATCAATGCGCAAGCACTTAAAAGCACATGACAATTTTTACATGGTTCACCCACAATGTGTGAACTACATCCATAGTGTGATAAGATCCCTCATAAATCACATAATCCACTCTTGTTATCAAGGGATGCAATAATGTTGTGAAAGGATCACTCCTTCACCACATGTGGAAGGATTACTCCTTAACCACTTACAACAATCTCTTGATCCCTCCAAGGTTATTCCACCTTGTTTTTCAACAAATTTATTAAGAGTTTATGGTAAAACCTTTCTTGAAGAATGATCACTTAATATGTACAAACTAATAGAGCAAAATATGCTAATGCTTCCTTCCTTTGCTGCTGGGGTTGTCTCACCCACTACCAGTGCTGCCTATATGTGATGCTAATGCTATCCGTATGTGTTGCCGTTGCTATCTACACACGCTACTAATGCTATCAGCATGCGCTACCGCTGCTGTTCGTGTGCACTGCTCTTGCGGTCCGCACCTAATGCCACTATTGTTTGTTCATGCTACTAATGATGTCTGCACACACTATTGTTGTTGTCCGTGCACGCTGCTAATGCTGTCCACCTGTGGTGCCACTGCTATCTATGCACACTGCTAATGTTGTTCATACATGCTACTAATGTTATCTGCGCACACTCCACACACGCTGCTCCTATTGTTCACTCACGTAGCTATTGCTGTCCACTTGTGCTGCTGTTACTGTCTTCACACACTACGCACGTGTTGCTGCTACTATCCGCAAGCACTACTACTTCTGTCCGCACACGTTGCTACTGTTCACATGTGCTCTGCACACACTACTGCTTTGCGCTACTACTACTGTTTGCATGCATTCCACATGTGCTGCTCCTGCTGTCCATGTGCACTATTGGTTCTATCCGCACGCATTGCTACTATCTGCATGTGCTACAACTATTGTCCGCACATGCTGCTGCTGTCTGTGTGCACTGCTATGTTTACTTGCACCACTGTTACTATCAGCGCGTGCTGCTGCTCTCTGCTTATGCCATTGTTGCTATCTGTTCACACCACTATTGCTATCCTCATGTTTTGCAACTGTCTTCACATGCTGCTGTTGTCTACATGTTGGCTGGTGGTGTAGGACCCTTTTGCTGTTGCTCGTGAGGATGGTTGCCTTGGTGGTTTTTGCTGATATGGGTGGCTGCCTTGGTGGTGTTTGTTGGTGTAGGTGGCTGGCTACCTTACTCTCTTTCTTTCCTCCTTGGTCAGCTGTACCTTGCTGCTTCTCCTTAGTGGCTGCTGAACTCTCCTTGGTTGGCTGCCTAGCTACATCTTCCTGGTGGCTATTGCACTCTCCTTGGTTGGCTGTCTTGTCCTTTTTCTCTCTCCTTAACTGGCTGCCTTACTGCCTCTCCTTGACTTTAGGTTTGCCGTTCTCTCTACTTTGGCCATCTCTCTCAAAATTTTGCAGCACACCCCTTTCTTGCAATATGTGTAGGAGTATTTATAAAGCCTTGAGATTAGGACTACTCTCATCAATGATCATCGTTAATTCTCACATGTTGCCCTACAATTAACGACTAGATTTAAGTCCTAAAATATAGGGTCAATGATCATATTGGCTTCCTAAAATTTAGAGTCAATGGTCAACAGTCAATAGTCAATCTTAATCCTTAAAATTTAGGATCACAGTCAACATTGACTCCTTAATGCTAGGGTTAACCTATTATTATTGGTTTCTCCCAATGACCTCACCATATCTCAATAGCATTCACAACATCAAATCAACAAATATAACGATGTGAGATGATGTTAATAATAAATCTAACATTAGCCATCAAAGATGGGCTTGACAAACTTGATAAATGAAGAAAACATGTGCTACTACAAACCAAAAGAGAGAACTCAACAAAGGAAGAAAACATGTGCTGCTGCAAAACAAAAAAGAGGGCACGACAGAGGAAAAAAGAGTGAGTTACATAACGCTAAGAGAACGCATACTGAAAAACCATAAGTGTGTTTTGCAAAACGTAAGAGAGACCACTTGCAGCAAGGAGAAGGCAACAGTAGTAGCAAAAAGAAGGCAATAGCTCCATTAAGGAGAACACAACAGCTGCAATGAGAGGCAAAAGGAGGCAATACTGGCAGCAAAGGAGAAAACTTGCCAAGGCAGAAGGAGGCAGCACCAGCGATTACGGAGAGAACTTGGCAAAGTATTTAGCATTGGCAGCAAAGGAGAAATCGACCAAGGAAGAAGGAGGCAACATCCACAACAAAGGAGAAAACCTACCAAGGCAGAAGGAGGCAGTACTAGCAGCAGAGGAGAGAACTTGCCAAGGTAGAAGGAGATAGCACCAACAACAGAGGAAAGAAGAAAACCTGCCATGGAAGAAACAGGCGGCACCAGTAACATAAGAGAAAACCTACCAAGGCAAAATGAGGTAAAACCTGTAGTAAAGAAAACATGCAAGAAGAGAGACTGGCAAAGCTTAAGGAGAAAGACCTGCCGTGAGGAAAAAGAAGATCCGATTTTACAATAGCAACCTGTGGACATCAAGTGATCATTCTCAAGGACGTTTTAGTCATAAACTTTTTATAAACTTCTTGAAAAAAGATGGGAGACCCTTGGAGTAATTGGGATATCAATCCATCAAGTGATCGAGAGATTAACTCTTTTAGTGATCAGGAGATCATTGTAAGTGGTTAAGAAGTGATCTTTCTACAACATCAGTTGTATCCCTTAATAAAAAGAGTAAATTGTGTGATTTAAGAGTGATCTAATCACATCGTGGACATAGCTCTCACATCATGAGTGAACCATGTAAAACTTGTCGTGTTCTTAGGTACTTGTGCTTGCTTGATATTCATACGGCCACTCTCACATAAAGAAGTAAGATAAAAATTAGATCATCAACTTTAATAGGTCTAAAGGTTTAATTCAGACAAATTTGTAAAAAGTAAGCATCTCACACTAATTCACCCCCTTCTCCTCTTATTGTGAGACCTACAGAGGCCCTCATCAAAGAAATCTTTCTTAGGAAAGTTTTTGTTATAATCATTTTATATACTTCTTGAAAAAGGGTAGGAAACCCTTGGGGTCATCGGGTAAGTGGTTAAAGAGAGATCCTTCCATTACATCAACTATATCCCTTAATTACAAAAGTGGATTATGTGATTTAGGAGAGACCCTATCACGCTATAGTGTACCTCACACATTATGGGTGAAACACATAAAGATTCTATGTGTTCTCAGGTGCTTGTGCTTGCTTGATATTCATACGACCATTCTCACATAAAAAAGCAATATAAAATTGGATCATTGACTTTAACAAGTCACAGAGGTTTAATCTGGACAAATTTATAAAAAGTAAATATTTCACACTAATTCAACCCCTCCCCCTCTTAGGGTGAGACCCAAAAAGGTTCTTATCAATTGGTATTAAAGCCTTGGGTTCCTTTGTTGATTCATTCTACTTAGATCTAAAACTTTTTGGCTGCTACTATGAATCTTTACATCTATTGCTAATTAATATCAAGGAGAGTATAAAGAGTATTAATAGCAAGGGCATTCCCACTTTTGATAGATAAAATTATTGATTATAAAGGAATAGAATGTTTCCATATCAACTATCACTTGGTTTGAATGTGTTTGAATTTGCTGTCAGTAGCTTCATTCTTGCTACTAAAGGTGTTGCTATGACACCTACTAATAAGAAGAATTTAAAGTATGATGGAAATGCTAGAAATGCCTTATATGTCTCCTTATCAGATAAAGAATTCACCAAAGTGATAGGGTGTAACACAACCAAACAAATTTAGGACAAATTAAAAAATATTTTTAAAGGAGATAAAGTTGTAAAGGAAGCCAAACTACAAATCTAGAGGAGATGATTTAAAGACATAAAGATGTTGAATGATGAATTTGCGGATGCATTCTTTACAAGAGTAAATAAAATTGTATGCTCCATTAGAGGCTATGGAGAGGAGATCAATGATGCTATTGTGGTAAGGAAGATATTTAGAACCTTACCATAAGTTTTTAATGCCAAAGTTTCCTTTATAAAAGATAGAGATTTGAATAAGCTGCCCCTTGATAATTTGCACAACATATTGGTGGCTTATGAAATGAAAATAGCCCTAATAAAGAAAGAAAAGAATCCTAAAGCAAAATAGTTGGCTTTCAAGGCAATGAAGAAATTAAATATTAAAAAATAAGAAGAAGAATCTAACAGTAACTATGTAGTAGAAAATGGTGATACTAAACTTGATAAAGTCATGGCATATATCATCAAAAATATGAGGAATGAAAAAGGAAAGTAATGATAATAACCTTAAAGTGCTTTAGTTATGGAGGCATTAGGCACTTTGCAATGAATTGCCCAAATAGAAAAGAAGCAAATAATGATGATGATAATAAGCTTGCCCCAAGGAGGAGAACAAAGAAATTCATCCATTTTAAAGCTAAGAATTCAAGTGCCAAAGGGAAAAAAAAAACCTCTTCAGATAACAAGTTGGATGAAGAAGATTCTAAAGAAGAAGCTAATGATGATTCTAATGAAGAAAGAAACTCAACAGAGTGTTGAACCTATCTTTGATGGCTAATGTTAGATTTGTTGTCAACAGTATCTCATATAGTTATTCTTGCTAATTTGATGTTATGAAGGTTGATTGTTGACAATTATCCATTGACCTTAGATTTTAGGAAGTCAATATTGATTGTTGACCCTAAATTTTAAGAATTAAATCTAATCGTTAATTATAGGGCAACCTTTGGGAATCAATGCTGATCATCGATAAGTATGCAACCTTAATCTCATGGCTTTATAAATATCTTCATGCATTAATGCTACCTCCTTTAGCATTGGCTAGTTTTCTCCTTTGTTATCGAGGCTGTCTGCTTTTGCCTTGACAAGTTCCTTTTCCTATTGTCGGTGTTACCTCACCTACAGCCTTGGTAGGTTCTTTTCCCCTACTGTCGGTGTTGCCTCTCTTACTACCTTGGCATGTTACTTCACCTGTTCCTTACTGTTGAACCCATCTTTAATGGCTAATGTTGAATTTGTTGTCAACACCATCTTACATGGTTATATGTGTTGATTTGATATTATGAATGTCGTTAAGATGTAGTGAGCTCATTAGGAGAAACTAGTAATGACAAATCAACCCTATGGTGAGGAGTCAACATTGACTGTGACCCTAAATTTTAGGAATCAAATCCAACCTTTGATTGTAGGGCAATATATGGGAATTAACAATGACTGTTTATTATCATGTAACTCTAATCCCAAGGCTCTATAAATACCCTTAGGTGTCTTACAAAAAGAAATTAAGGGGCTGTAAAAAATTGAGTGAATGGAAAACATAGGGAAAAAGGGATGTGAATAGCAAAGAGGAGGCAACCACCAAGTAAGGGGTAGCTAACCATGGAGAGAGCAGCAGCCATCAAAAGAAGGCAAGGCAACCAAACAAGAAGAGAGCAATAGCACGTACAGGAGCTTTCCTTGCACCAACAGCACATCCAGGAGGCTTTATTGCACCAATAGCATGTCCAAGAGACTTCCCGACAGCAACAGGTCCAATAGAGTATAGCAGCACCATCTGCACATCCCTGCACATCCAAGAGGATATACTAGCAATAGCAGATATCCTTGAAGGTCCAATAGGGTATACCAGCACTAGCAGTATGTTCCTGCATGTGTAAGAGGCTATACTAGTAGCAGCAGCAGCACATCCTTACACGTCTAGGAGGGTATACCAATACCAGCAACACCTCAGAAGGCTTCCTAGCCGTAGAAGCATGCCCGGTAACCAAGCAAAAAATTAGAATGTGCAGCAGTAGGTCCGAGAATCAACAGCCACCTGCAAAAAGTGCAGTAATAGGTCTGGGAATTAACTAACAAACTAGCAGCAGCATGAGAAAATTGCTGCAACTCACAGGAATAGTAGCAGCAACACAAGAAACTAACTGCAACGCCTGGTGAGTACAACAGCAGCATAAGAAAAACTGTTACAGCACACTGGGAGAGTAGTAGCAGCGTGAGAAAGCAGTAATAGCACACACAGACAGTAGTAGCAGTGTCAGCCGATAGCAGCAGCAACACGCGCGGATAATAAGAACAATGTGTGTAGACAGTAGTAACAACTCGTGCAAAGAGTAGGCATAGTTTGTGTGCAGAGCAAGTGTAGCTAGCGTGGACAACAGGCATAACTTGTGTAGACAGCAGGTAAAGAGTAGGGACAGAGGGCACAGAACGAGCATTGGGTATATAGGACGCACATATAGCATGCGTAGAGTATGCAGACAACAAGCACATAGAGCACGGACAATAGGCACGGCGAGCACAGACAGCAAGTGCAAAGCATACATGTGCAGCAGGCGTAGAGAGCACGAACAACGGGCGCACAGCTCGCGCAAACTGCAGGTTTAGAGACTATGGATACAAGGAGTAGTGCACCGGGACAGTAGGCACACCATGCGCATACAGCAAGAGCACGAAAGCAGGCACAACTTGTGCTGAAAGCAGGTATAGCTTATGAGGAAAGTAGGAACAGCACGTGCAAACGATAAGCAAACACAGCAGTGTGAATGGACAATATTAATTGTGCACACAGACAGCAAGAACAACGCATACTGATAGTATTAACTGCTCAAGTGGAAAAACAGCAACCAGACTCGGTAGTGGGTACAAACAACAGTGGACAGACACGGCAGCCTGTATGGACAGCATTAACAGCGTGTGTAGATAGCAACAGCAGCGCACAAGCAGCACTAGCAACAAGTGAAACAACACAAGTAGCAAAGAAAGGAAAAGATCCATATTCTGCTCTAACAGTCTATATACATTGAGTGATCATTCTCCAAGAAAGGTTTTAATCACAAACTCTTGATTAACATGTTGAAAAAGGGTGGGATACCCTTGGTGTGATCATTAAATCAACTCCTTGATTGAGATATTGTTGTAAGTGGTTAAGGAGTGATCCTTACACACAATAACTGTATCCCTTCATAACAAGAGTGGATTGTGTGATTTAAAAGTGATCCTATCACACCGTGAACATAGCTCACACATTGTGAGTGAACCACATAAAAATTGCTATGTGTTCTTCGGTGCTTGCACATTAATTTTTATTCATACAATCATAATCACATAAAGGAGAAAATTAAAAATCGGATCATCGATTCTAACAATCCATAGAGGTTAAATCCAGATCGATTTGTAAAAAGAAGATAGCTCACATTGATTCACCCCCTCTTAGTGTGAGACCTACAACGGTCCTCATCACCTACCTATTGCCTTGGTAGGTTGCTTCACTTACTGCAGGTGTTGCCTGCTGCTACAACTTGTCAGACTTACTATCGGGGTACATTTTCTCCTCTACTGCTATAAGCTGCTGAAATTATTGTAAGGCACATTTTCTCCTCTATTGCTGTAAGTTGTTAGACTTACTGTCAAGACACATTTTCTCCTATGCTGCTGCACTTGCTATTGGGCTACGTTTTCTCCTTTACTAATGCAAGCTGCTGAACGTGCTGCCAAGGCACACTTTCTCCTCTATTGCTACAAGTTGTTAAACTTACTGCAGAGACACGTTTTCTCCTCTGTTGCTACTAAGACACATTTTCTCCTATGCTGTTGTAAGTTATTGGACTTATTGTCAAGGCACGTTTTCTCCTCTATTGCTGCAAGCTGCTAGACTTGCTACTGGGACACGTTTTCTCTTATGTTGCTACAAGTTGTTAGACTTGCTGCCAAGGCACATTTTCTTCTCTGTTATTGCAAGCTACCAGACTTGCTATCAGGACAAGTTTTCTCCTTGTGCAGTTGGTTGTACTTCCTGTCCTGCTACCGAGACACATTGCTGGTTGTGCTTACAAGCTACAATTTCTACATATGTTTGCTAGTATTACTACTTGCATTTATTGGTATGGATACTTGCACCTACTACCGTTGCAATCTACAATTGCTACTAGTCTACCTACTCTTGCTTTTGGAGCTTATTGCTTTTGTTGCAATCTGCAATTATTGGTGCTGCGAGACATGCTACTAGTGTTACAGGTTATTGTTGGTGTTACAAGCAATTGCTAGTGTTGCGGGTTACTGCTGGTGTTATAGGCTACTATTAATGTTGAGGATTGCTACTAGTGTTGCAGGCTGCTATTGATGTTACAAGTTGTTATTGGTATTGCAATTATTGGTTTCTTTACTGCAATTACGAGATTCCTTGGGTGGCTACTACAACTCCTCCTCCCTTTGGTTTGATTGACTGCTGCGTTCTTCTTTCTTTGGTGTGGCTATTGCACACCTTCTTTTTTGGTTTGGTGTGGTTACTACACATCTTTTCCTTTAGTTTGGTGTGGTTGCTGCATGCCCTCTCCTTTGGTTTGGTGTGGTTACTACACATCTTTTCCTTTAGTTTGGTGTGGTTGCTACATGTCTTTCTCTCCTTAGTGTGGTTGCTACATGTTTTTCTTTCTTTGGTGCTACACTTTTCTTGGCCAACTGCACCTCTTCTTAGCTGTAACTTTCTTGGCTAGTTGCTCCTTTCCTTGGCTATAACTCTCTTGTCCGGTTGCTATTGCACCCTTGTTGGCCACCTACTCTCTCTTTGGTGGCTGCCTTCTTTGCCTTGGTTGATCACTCTCTCTTGGGTAGCTGCCACTCTCTTTGCTATTCACCTCTCCTTGTGGCTAACTTTAGGTTTGCCATTCTCTCTTAAAATTTTGCAATACACACACTTGTCTTATAAGGTGCATGGGTTATTTTTAAAGCCTTGAGATTAGGGTTGCAAACTTATCAACAACCAGCATTGATTCCCAAAGGTTACCTTACAATCAATGACTAGATTTGATTCCTAAAATATAAGGTTAATGGTCAAGGGTCTACGGTCAGCTTTGACCCCTAAAATTTAGGGTCAATGGTCAATATTGACTCATTGACTTTAGGGTTGGCCTATCATCACTAATTTTGCCCAACGACTTCTATGCATCACAACAACATTCAAAACATCAAATCAATATGAACAGTAATGTAAGATGCTATTGACAAAAAATCTAACATTAGCCATCAAAGATGGGCTCAACAGAGGGTATGTAGCAACCATAAACCAAAGGAGAGAGTGTGTAATAGCCACACCAAAAGGAAGAAGAAGAAGGCAGTAGTTGGCCAAACCAAAGGGAGAAGGGGTTGCAGCAACCACTCAAGGAGAGGTACAGTAGCTGGCAACAATAACAGCAATACCAATAAGTGCAACAACAATTGTAGCACTACCAATAAGTAATAATAGCAAGTGCAAGTAGCAAACTGAAGAGAAACTAGTAACTTGTAGGCACAACCAGCAACAAGCAATAATTGCAAGGGCAGGTAGCAAACTAAGGAGAAACCAGCAGCTTGAAGGCACGACCAGCAGCAAGCACAACTTGCAGTAGCACAACTTACAGAAGCACACCCAGCAAATTGTAGCAACACAACCTATAACAGCACAACCTACAGTAGCACATCCACCTAGTAGTAGTAGGTAATAATAGCAATAGGTGTAGGTAGTAATAGCAACAAGTGCAGGTGGCAATAGCAGCAAGTCTGGCAGCTTGCAACAATAAAGGAGAAAACGTGCCCCAACAGTAAGGCAGGCAACTAGTGAAGCAATCTGCCAAGGCAGCAATTGAAGCAACATACCAAAGGAGTATATGAAGTAACCTGCTAAGGCAGTAAGAGAGGTAGCACCAGCAATAGGGGAAGAGAACCTACCAAGGCAACAAGTATGGCAGCACCGATAGCTAGGGAAAAGAACTTACCAAAGTAAAAGCAAGTAGCCCCGGTAGTAGAGGAGAAAACTTGCCAAAGTCAAAGGAGGTAACACCAACAATAAAGGGAGAGAACCTACAACAGAGATAACCTATAGCAGAGATAACCTATAGAGAAGAAACTAGCAAAGCCTATGTAAAGATTGGTAATGAGGAAGGAGAAGATCCCTATTCTGCACTAGCAGCCTGTGCACATTGAGTGATCCTTCTTTAAAAAGTGTTAGTCACTAACCTTTTGATAAACTTGTTGAAAAAGGGTGAGAGAATCTTAGAGTGATCGGGAGATAAATTAATCTAATGATTAGAAGATCAAACCATAAAGTAATCAGGAGATTAAATTTAGAGTGATCAGGAGATCAACTCATTAAGTGATCAGGAGATCATTATAAGTGGGTAAGGAGTGATCCTTTAATAACATAATAATATCCCTTAATAACAAGAGTGAATTATGTGATTTAGGAGTGATCTTATCACACTATAGACGTAGCTTACACATTATGGGTGAACAATATAAAAAATGTTGTGTGTTCTTTGGTGCTCAAGTTTGATTGATATCCGTATGGGCACTTTCACATAAGGAAGAAAGATAAAAATTGGATCATCGAATCTAATAAGTCATAATGGTTAATTTGGAAAGTTTTGTAAACAATGAGCATCTCACATTGATTCATCCCTTCCCCTTTCAATGTAAGACCTAAGAAGGTCCTCATCAAGTGATATTAGAGCCATTTTCCTCTGTTGATCCATTTTGTTTGCTTTGATTGGAAATTGTTGTTACTGTTATGATTTTTTGTTGGTTGATATCATCAATAGTATAAACAAGGTTAACAGTAGGGGCATTTCCACTTTTGATGGATAGAATTATTAGTATGGAAGAATAGAATGTTCTTATATTTGATGTCACTTGATCTAGATGTGTTTGAATCTACTATTAGTGGCTTTATCCCTTTGCTGAAGGTGTTGCTATGGTGCCTATTGATAAGAAAAAATTGGAGTGTCATGGAAAGGTAAGAAATGCCTTATATGCCTCTTTATCAGGCAAAGAATTCACCAAAGTGATGAGGTGCAACATAACCAAGCAAATTTAGGACAAACTGAAGAATATTTACAAAGGAGACAAGGTTATGAAGGAAGCTAAGCTACAAATTTAGAGGAGCATATTTAAAGACATGAAAATGCAAGATGATAAATCTATGGATGCCTTTTTCACAAGAGTCAACGAAATTATGCACTCTATTAGAGGTTATATAAAAGAGATCAACGATGCTAATATGGTAAAAAAGATACTTATAACCTTATCGAAGCATACAATGCCAAAATTTCTTCCATAGAAGATAAAGATTTGGATAGACTGCCCTTAGATGATTTGCACAACATATTGGTGGCTTATGAAATGAGAATAGCCCATATAAAGATAGAAAAGAAGTCTAAGGCGAAGAAGGAGTTGGCTTGTGAGGCAATGATGAAATTAAAAATTAAAGACCAAGAAGAAGAATTTGACAATAGCTCTAAAGAAGAAGATGATGATATTGAACTGGATAATGTCATGGCATATATCACCAAAAATATGAGGAAAGGAAAAAGGAAGTATAACTTAAAGTGCTTTAGTTGTGGAGACATAAGGCACTTTGCCATGAACTATCCAAAGAAAATAGAAACATACAATGATGATGATGATGAGCCAGTCCCAAAGTGGAGAACAAAGCAATCCAACTATTCTAAAGCTAAAAATTCAAGTGCCAAAGGGAAAAAGCAATTCTTTATATTTAAAAAAAAAAGAAATTATTTGAGCAAGGAGAAGTTGATGATGATTTCAATTATGATGCTGTAAAGAATCTGCTAGTTGCTAAAGTAGATAATGTTCTAAAATCTTTAAGTGATGAGTAATCAATTGAAGAGGAAGAGGATAAGTTAGTGCAGCAACATGAAAATGAATTAATAGCTTGTTTGCACATCTCAAAAAGCTATATGAAATTTCTGCTATTGATGAATCTAATCTCTAGGTGAAAGAATTGAAGCAAAAGAGAAGGAGTACTTAAAGAGAATTGAGGGGTTCATTGTACTTGAAGTAGAGCAAGGTAAGATACACAAAGATCTTTGCAATATGGTGATTACACAAAAGCAAGAGGTGGTGATTTTGCAAGCCAAGCTCCACAAGGCTGAGTCTAAACTGAAAAAGCATAAAGAAATCTTTATGCAAGCCATAGAAGTTAGAAGAGAGTCATCTTCTGCAAATGCCATCAAGAAGGATGCTACCAAAAAATTGGATAAGTGTCTAAGCAAACAATAACATCATTCCATAATAAAGAAAGGCCTTGGCTATATTGAAAAACTGAATAAAAAGGTAGCAAAGAAAAAGAAAATTGTGTTTGTGCCTAAAAGAAAGCACAATGACATTATAAAGAAAAGAAACTAACCCAAGCTAAAATGGGTTAGGAAAGATGTGATGAAAACTCCCATCTAAAAGAGACATGTTATCAAAGATGGAAAGAAGGTTGCCACAACAATTACTGAAAATATGAGACATAAACTTGTTAAAAGAAGAAAATCCAGATTTGAAGGATTTTACTAGAGTTGTGGTAAATATGGGCACAAGGCTAATGTATACTAAAGTAATGTGCCTATAATGAAGAGCAATGTGAGGCTAGAGTCTAAAGGGAGACTCTAGCCAGAAAGGAGACAATCTCAAGTGAAAAGAAGTCAAATTCCACTAAAAAACAGATTTGATTTGCTGGGAGAAATTTATGAAAGATGAGAAAAGGCTGGATATACTACTGAGGATTTCTTGACATTGCTACCCGATCAAAGAGTGCAAAGATAAAAATTGGATCATTGACTCTAATAAGTCATAGAGGTTAATCTGGATAGATTTCTAAAAGCAAGCATCTCATACTGATTCACCCACCCCTTCCTTTTCTCAGTGTAAGACCTAACAAGGTCCTCATCAAATGGTATTATAGTCAATTTCCTTTGTTAACCCAATTTGTTTGCTTTGATCTAAAATTGTTTATTGCTACTATGAATCTTTACACCTATTACTGGTTGATATCATGGATAACATGAATGATGTTAACAGCAAGGGCAGTCTTACTTTTGATAGACATAATTATTAGTTATAAAAGAAAAGCATAATCTTAAATCTAATGTCACTTGATCTGGGTGTGTTTGAATCTACTAATAGTAACTTCAACCTTATTGCTAAAGGTGATGCTATGGCACCTACTGATAAGAAGAAATTAGTGTGATGGAAAGGTAAGAAAAATGATGGGTGTGTTTGAATCTACTGTTAGTAACTTCAACCTCATATGCCTCCTTATCAGACAAAGAATTTACCAAAGTGATGGGGTGCAACACAGCCAAACAAATTTGGGACAAATTGAACAATATTTATAAAGGAGACAAGGTTGTTAAGGAAGCCAAGCTACAAATCTAGAAGAGTATATTTGAAGACATAAATGCAAAATGATGAATCTGTGAATGCCTTATTCATAAGAGTAAATGAAATTGCGTGATCTATTAGAGGCTATGAAGTGGAGATCAATGATGCTACCCTCATAAGACTTGCACAGTATATTGGTGGCTTATAAAATAAGAATAGGTCCAATGAAGAAAGAAAAGATGTCTAAGGCAAAAAAGGAGCTGGCCTTTAAGGTAATGGAAAAATTAAAGATTAAAGATCAAGAAAAAGAATCCCATAGCAACTCTAAAGAAGAAGATGGTAATACTGAATTGGATGAAGTCATAGCATACCTCACCAAAAATATAAGGAAAGGAACTGTGGAGACATAAGGCACTTTGTCATGGACTAGCCAAAGAGAATAGAAGTAGATGGTGATGATGATGATGAGTTGGTCCCAAGGTAGAGAACAAAGCAATCCAACTATTCTAAAGCTAGAAATTCAAGTGCCAAAGGGAAAAAGCAATTTTTAGATCCAAAAGAAGAAATTATTTGAGCAAGCTAGATGAAGAAGATTTTAAAGAGGAAGTTGATGATGATACTGCAAAGAATGTGCTGGTTGCTTAAGCAAATGTTGAATAAAAATCTTCAAGTGATGAGGAATCAACCGAAGAGGAATTGGATGAGTTGGTACAGCAACTTAAGAATGAATTGAGTGCTTGTTTGCATAAAAACAACAAGCTGGAAAAAAAGGTAAAGCATCTTAAGAAGTTGTATAAAAATTTTGATGTTGATGAATCTGATCTCCAAGTGAAAGAAAAGGAGTTTGAAGCAAAATAGAAGGAGTACTTGAAAAGAATTGAGGTGCTGATTGTACTTGAGGTATAACAAGACAAGATACACAATGATCTTGGTGTAAGGTGATTGTACAAGAGCAAGAGGTGTTGATTTTGAAAGCCAAGCTCCACAAGGCTGAGTTTGAACTAAAGAAGCATGAAGAAAGCTTTATGCAGGCCATGGAAGTGTGAGGAGAGTTGTCTTTAGTAAATGCCATCAAGGAAAATGCTAACAAAAAATTGGATGAGTGTTTAAGCAAATAAAGACCTCATTCCATCGGGTAGAAAGGACTTGGCTATATTGAAAAGTCGAATGAGAAGGTGGCAGAGGAGAAGAAAATTGTGTTTCTACCATAAAGTAAGCATAATGACATTATGGAGAAGAGAAACCAACCCAAGCTAAAATGGGTTAGGAAAGATGTAATGAAAACTCCTGTCCAAAGGAAACAGATTGTCAAAGATGGAAAATAGGTTGCCACAACAATTGCTAATCCAGATTTGAAGGATTTTGCTGAAGCTATGGTAAGTATAGGCACAAGGCTAATATGTGCTAAAGTAATGGGTCTATAATGTAGAGGAATGTGAGGTAAGAGTCTAAGGGAAGACTCTATCAAGAAAGGAGATAGTCTAAAGTGAAAAGAAGTCGTATTCCACTAAGAAAAAGATTTGATTTACTGGGAGAAATCTGTAAACGATGCAAAAAGGTTGAACACACTGCTCGATCAAAGATTGCAAAGGAGAACACCTACACATGCTCCTACATTTGGCCAAAGAAGAAGAAGAGGAAGAGAAACCATTATGGTTGTTGAAATAGCTTTAAAAGCTTCCAAGAAAGAAAAGCCATGGATTCTAGATAGTGGATACTCTTCACACATGATAGAAGACTCCAAGATGTTCAAGTAAGTGGTAAAATATGATGGAGGGTTAGTAAGATTTAGCAATGATGGTGCCTTAAAGATTAAAGGTATTGGTGTTATTAAAATTGGTGCAAAAAAAACTAAAATCAAAGAAAGTGTTTTATTGTTGAAAGGCTAAAACACAATCTCATCAATGTTAACGAACTTTGTGATGATGGACGTGAAGTTACTTTCAACAAGAGCGGCTACACAGTAAAGAGATTAAGAGATGGTGCTATTCTTATTAAGGGTGAAAGAATAAGCAAAAACTTGTACTAAGTTTCCAGAAGCAAAAGAAAATGCTACGTATGTACCAAAGATGAGAATTTGTTATGACATAAAAAATTAGGACATCTTAAATAAAAAGAGGCTGAACTTATGCATTCAACCACCCTTAGAGGTTGAGGTATCCTCTAACCCTTCTCTTCATCCCTCTTCAACCAAAGAAAGGCAACATCAGCAATAGAGGAAGAGAACCTACCAAGGCAATGGGTGAGGTAACACTAGTAGCAGGAAAAGGAACCCTGTCAAGGCAGAAGCAGGCAGCCTTGATAGCAGAGGAGAAAACTACCAAGGTTGAAAGAGGCAGTACTGGCAGCAAGGGGAGAGAACCTGCAGTAGAGATAACCTGTGGAGAAGAGTCCAGCAAAGCCTAAGCAAAGACCAACAGCACTAACAACCTATGCACATCGAGTGATCCTTCTCAAGAAAGTGTTAGTAACCTCTTAATAAACTTGTTAAAAAATGGGAGGGAGACCCTTGGAGTGATCAAGAGATCAAACCTTTGAGTGATCGAGAGATCGTTGGTTAAAGAGTGATCCTTCTACAACATAACTGTACACCTTAATAATAGGAATGGATTGTGTGATTTAAGAATGATCCTATCACATCGTAGACGTAAAAATTACCATGTGTTCTTAGGTGCTTGTGTTTGATTGATATTTGTACGATCACTCTCACATAAGGAAGAAAGATAAAAATTGAATCATCGACTATAACGAACCATAAATGTTAATTTGGAAAGATTTGTTAAAAAGTGAGCATCTAACACTGATTCACCCCTTCCCTTTTTTAGTGTGAGACCTACGTAGGTCCTTATCACAGAGGCAGCAAAGAACTAGTAGAGAGGAGAGAAACAACAGAGAGCTAAGAATTGATAAAGAGTTAAGCACTTGTAAAGGAGAGAACCAATAGATAGTTGAGAACCTGCAAATAGAAGAGAGCCGGTAGAAAGTTGAAACCCTAAAGAGGAAAGAATTGGTAGAGAAGAGACAACTAACAAAGAGTTATGAAACCTACATATGGAGAGATCTTTCTCAGGAAAGTTTTATTATTGATGAGGACTTTCTTAGGTCTCACACTAAAAGAAAGAAGGGGTGAATTAATGTGAAATGTTTACTTTTTACAAATCTGTCTCGATTAACCCTCTGTGACCTATTAAAGTTAATGATCCAATTTTATCTTGCTTCTTTATATGATAACAACTATATGAATATCAAGTAAGCACAAGCCCCCAAGAACACACAAAATTTTTATGTAGTTCACCCACAATGTGTAAGCTACGTCCACGATGTGATAAGATGACTCCTAAATCACACAATCGACTCTCATTATTAAGAGATATAGCTGTTGCTGTGAAAAGATCACTCCTTGTTAAGCCCATCTTTGATGACTAATGTTGGATTTGTTATCAACATCTCACATTGTTGCTCATATTGATTTGATGTTTTAAATGTTGTTGAGATACATAAAAGTTGCTGGTCAAAACCATTTATGGTAGGTCAACTAAAGTGAATAAATCAATATTAACTATTGACCCTAAATTTTAAGGCTCAAGGCTGACTATTGACACTTGACCATTGATCCTAAATTTTAAGAAGTCAATATTGACCATTGACCTTAAATTTTAGAAATCAAATCTGGCCGTTAATTGTAGGGCAACCTTTAGGAATTAACGATGACTGTTGATGATCATGTAACCCTAATCTCAAGGCTCTATAAATAACCTCATACACCTTGCAAGATAAGTGTGTGCTGTATAATTTTTTTAAAGAACAAAAAACCTAATTGCAACAGTTGACCAAGAGAGAGAGGCAACTAAGAAGAGCAATAACCAGCTATACCAAAGGAAGGTGCAATTCGGCAACAAGGGAGACAAACTAGAATCTATAGTTTGCAGCAACTCCAATAGGTATCCCTACATTAGCAGCAACTCTAGCTAGTGTCCTTGCATCAGCAGCACATCCAATAGGCGTCTCTTTAGTAGCAGAAACTCCAGTAGGCATCCTTACACCAATAACATAACCAATATGTGTCCCTACACCAGTAGAAACTCCAACATGCATCTTTGCACTAGTAGCACAATTAACAAGTGTCCTTGCACCAACAACAACTACTCCAGCAGGCATTCCTAACATTAGTAGCATGTCCAGTAGCTTGTAATCCCACAAATTGCAGCACATCCAATAGCTTGCAATCCTAGAAATTGTAGCATGATCAACAAGCAATCATAATGATTGCAGTACATTCAGCAAGCAATCCCAGTGAGTATAACATGTCTAATAGTTATAGCATATACAACAATGACCTCTGGGCAATAGAAGTAGGCAAACCAGTAGTTACAAATTGTAAGAGTAGTAACAAGCTTAAGTAGTGCCTGCGGGCAACAATAGTAGCCCGTGCACATGCGGACAGTAGTAGCAGCATATGCAGGTAGCAATAACTGCCAGTGCACGTACAGATAGCAGTAGCAACACTTACAAGTTGTAAGTCCGACAGCTTGCAACAACCAAAGAGAAAACGTGCCCTGATAGCAGGACCAGCAGCTTGTAGTAGCCGGAGGAGAAAACTTACCCCAACAGCATTGGGTGTAGTATAGGTAGTACTAGCAACAAATAAGACAGCACCGATAGCAAAGGAAGGAGAAGATCTGTATTCTGCACTAGTAATTTGTACACATTGAGTGATCATTCTTCATAAAAACCATTTTAGGTCTTACACTAAGAAGGGGGGTGAATCAGTGTGAGATGCACTTTTTACAAATTGATCTGGGTTTAACCTATATGGCTTGTTAGAGCAGATTATCCAATTTTTTTCTTTCTCCTTTATATGAGCATGACAGTACGAATATAAATCAATGCACAAGCACCCAAGTACACACGACAATCTTTACGTGGTTCACCCATAATGTGTGAGTTATGTTCCCAATGTGATAGGATTCCTCCTAAATCATATAATCTACTCTTGTTATCAAGGCATACAGTTTGGCTATGAAATGATCACTCCTTAACAACTTATAATGATCTTCCAATCACTCTAAGGGTATCCCACCCTATTGTTCAACAAATTATCAAGAGTTTATGGAAAAACCTTTCCTGGAAAATGATCACTCAATGTGTACAAACTATTAGAGCAAAATATGGATCTTCTCCTTCCTTCACTGCCAGTGTTATCTCACCCACTACTAGTATTACCTCACCTGCTGCCTTGGCAAGATCTCTTCCTTGTTGCTGAGCACATTTTCTCCTCAGTTGCAAGTTGTTGGACCTACGACCAAGCATGCTTTCTCCTCGACTGCTACAAGCTACCAAACTTGCTACCGAGCACGTTTCCTCCTTTGCTGCTACAAGCTACTGAACCTTTTGCCAAGCACACTTTCCCCTCTTACTACTACAAGCTGTCAAACCTACTACTATTGCTACCTATACGTGTTGCTGTTACTGCCTACATATTTTGCTATCACTGTCTGTAAGTGTTGTCATTGCTATTGCTATCCACATGTGCTACTATCGCTGTCCATACGTGTTGTCACTACTGTCCACGGGCGCTGCTAATGTTGTCCCTTTGTGCTATTGCTGTTGTCCACAGGTGTTGTTAATGCTGTCTGCACGTGTTGCTGCTACCTACTATCGATATGCATTGATCTTGCTATCCATGCTCTTACTATCCACGCACACTACACCTGCTATCTGAGTGCGCAGTGCTTATTGTTCACACATGTTGTGTTTGGTGTCTGCATATGTTGTACATGCACTAGTCCTGTTGTCCGCACTCTTTGCACCCTCTATCTGTGCTCTCTATGCCTATTGTCTACACTCTCTGAGCCTTCTATCCATGTGTGCTGTGCCCGCTATCCGTGCATGCTGCACCTGCTATCCATGCTCTCTGCACCCACTATCAGCGCTCTCTACCTACTGTCCACACTAGCTACACCTGCTGTTTGCACAAACTATGCCTCCTGTCTGTATGAGCTATTGTTGCTGTCCGCACATGTTCCTATTATCTGTGCATGCTGCTCCTGCTATCGGCTCGCACCACTGTTGCTGTCTATGCACACTATTACTGCATTATTGTAGCGCACTACAACAGTTTTTCTCGCAATGCTGCGGCTCTCCCCGCGTATTGCAACTATTTTCTAGTGTCGCTACTACTTTCCCCACACATTACAACTATTTTCTAGTGTTGCTGCTACTCTCCTTGCATGCTGCAATAGTTTTCTTGCTCTATTACTACTCTCCCTGCACACTGCAGTAGTTTTCTTGCATTGTTGCTGCTCTCGCTTCGTGCTGTAGCAATTTTCTCGTGCCACTGCTTGTTCACTAGTTGATTCCCAAACCTGCTACTACACATTTTAATTTTTTTGCTTGATTCCCAAGCATGCTTCTACTACTAGAAAGCCTCCTTAGGTGTTGCTGGTGCTAGTATACCCTCTTGGATGTGCAGAGACATGTTGCTGTTGCTAGTATACCCTCCTGCGCATGTAGGAACATGCTGTTGGTGCTAGTATACCCTTTTGGACTTGTAGGGACATCTACTGTTGCTGGTACACCCTCCTATACATGCAGGAACGTATTGCTAGTGCTAGTACAACTGCTACTAAGAAGTCTCCTAAATTTGTTATTACAACTAGGAAGCCTCCTAGATGTGATGCTGCTACAGGGAAGCCTCTTGGACATGTTGCTGCAGCAAGGAAGCCTCCTAGACGTGCTACTGATGCAAGGAACGCTTCTGGACGTACTGCTGCTCTTTTCTTGGCTGGTTACCTTGCCTTCTTTCCTTGGTGGCTACTACACTCTCCTTAGTCAACTACCCCTTGCTTTCTTTCTTCCTCTCCTTGGCCGGCTACGTTGCCTTCTTTCCTTGGTGGTTGCTGCACTCTCCTTGGCCAGTTACCTTGCCTTCTTTCTTCCACTTCTTGGTCGGTTGCACCTTGCTTGGTGGCTACATCCTTTTTTCCATTCACCTTTCTTTTTCCCTAGGTTTGCCACTCACCACTCTCTTTGGCCGGCTCTTTCAATTTTTTGCAACACATACCTTTTTTGCAAGATTCATAGGGGTATTTATAGAGCTTTGAGATTAAGGCTACACAATCATCAACAGTCATCATTAATTCCAACATATTGTCGTACAATCAACGATTGGATGATTGGATTTGATTCCTAAAATTTAGGGTCATGGTCAATGTTGACTCCTTAACACTAGGGTTGACCTATCATCATCAGTTTCTCCTAATGACCTCATTACATCTCATCGGCATTCATAATATCAAATCACCACATATAACTGTATGAGATGGTGTTAACAACAAATCCAACATTAACCATCAAAGATAGGCTCAACAGTTCTCCAAGAAAGTTTTCACTATAAATTCTTGATAAACTTGTTGAGAAAAAGGGTGGGATACCCTTAGAGTGATCAAGAGATCATTGTAAGTGGTTAAGGAATAATCTTTCCACAAGTAGTTAAGGAGTGATCCTTTCACAACATTATTGTATCCCTTGATAATAAGAGTGGATTGTGTGATTTAAAAATGATCCTATCATATCATAGATGTAGCTCACACATTGTGGGTAAACCACGTATGTCATGTGTCCTTTGGTGCTTGTATTTGATTGATATCTGTAAAGCCACTTAGATCATTGGCTATAACAAGTCAAAGAGGTTAAATCTAGATAAATTTGTAAAAGCAAATATCTCACACTAATTCACCTCCTTCTCAGTGTGAGACCTAAAAAGGTGCACTTCAAGTAGTATCAAAGCCTGGTACCTCTGTTGATCTAATTTGTCTCCTTTGATCTGAAATTTTTTGTTGCTAGTTTGAGTCTTTACATTTACTGACAGTTGATATCATAGATAGGATGAACGGTGTTAACAATAAGGGCATTCCCAATTTTGATAGGCAAAATTATTAATTATCGAAAAAGAGAATGTTCCCATATCTGATGGTACTTGGCCTAGATGTTTTGGAATTTGTTGTTAATGGCTTCATCCCTGTTGCTGAAAGTGCTGCTATAACGCCTACTGATAAGAAGAATTTAAAGTATGATGAAAATACAAGAAATGCCTTACATGCCTCCTTATCAGACAAAGAATTCACCAATGTAATAGGGTGCAACACAACCAAACAAATTTGGATCAAGGAAACAAGGTTATAAAGGAAGTCAAGCTATAAATATGGAGGAGCAAATTTAAAGACATAAAGATGCAAAATGATAAGTTTGTGAATGCCTTCTTCACAAAAGTCAACGAAATTATATGCTCTATCAAATGCTATAGAGAGGAGGTCAATAATGTTACTGTGGTAAGGAAAATACTCAAAACCTTACTAGAAGCTTATAATGCCAATGTTTCTTTTATAGAAGATAGAGATTTGAATAGATTGCCCTTAGATGATTTGCACAACATATTGGTGGTTTATAAAATGGAAATAGCCCCAATAAAGAAAGAAAAGAAGTCTAAGGTAGAGAAGGAGTTGGCCTTTAAGGCAATAAAGAACTTAAAGATTAAAGACTAACAAGAAGAATCTGACATCAGCTCTGAAGAAGAAGATAATGATACTAAGCTGGATGAAGTCATGGCATACATCACCAGGAACTTGAGAAATGGAAAAGGGAAGTACAAGGAAAAATTACCCTTGAATTGCTTTAAGTGTGGAGCAATTAGGCACTTTATTGTAGATTACCCAAAGAAAAGAGAAGCAAACTGTGAGAGATTTACCCAAGCTGAAAGAGAGAGAGATGCAATTTGTCACGCATGTCGAAAAGGAAAATGGTGAATGCTCCCCACAAAAATGTGGAGATCTAAACAAAAAAGCCATTATAGCTCATCCACTCAAACATCTATGGTCCTGTGAGACAAATATCAACCAAAGGTGATAGGTACTTCATCTCCTTCATTAATGATTTTATAAGAATGGCTTGCATTATATTTTTGAAACATAAATTAGAAGCTCTCAATAATTTTAAGATCTACAAGAGGCTGACTGAAAACCAGTTAGGGGGAAAAATTAAAAGGCTCATGAAAGATAATGGGATAGAAAACACATATGGTGAATTTGAAGATTATTTGGAGAAGCATAGAGTGAAGCATGAATACACTAGTCCCTACACACCCCAACAAAATGGAATGGCCAAAAGGAAGAATAAAAGCCTAGTGGAGATGGCAAGAACCATGTTGGTTGAGCATGGTACATCACATGGTTACTAGAGAGAGGCTAACACCACTATAACTCAAATTCAAAATAGATGCCTAATAAGACCATATACTGAGAAGACACCCTATGAGTTATGCTATGAAAAGAAGCCAACTGTAAAGCACATTAAAGTGTTTGGAAGCCCATGCCTTATTAAAGTCAAAGGTAAGAATCTCGGTAAATTTGATAAGAAGGTTGATTAAGGCATATTCTTAGGCTATGTACCAAATGGAAGAGGCTTCAGATGCTACAACAAAAGGTTGCTAAAATTGGTGGACAACTTTGATGTTAAAGTGATTGAAGATGGTGCTATAATGCAATCATAATATGAAAAAGCTGAAGATGACATATATGACAGGCGAAGAGAATCTGAAAGTGATGAATCCGAGGCCATTTAACATAAGGAAGATGTTGATTCTAAGGCACATTTTCTCCTCTACTACTACAAGCTATAGGACTTGCTATTGAGGCATGTTTTCCCCTTCATTGTTGCAAATTACTAGACTTGATGTCAGGGCACATTTTCTCCTCTGCTACTACAAGCTGTCGGACCTGCTATTAGGACACATTTTCTCCTCCTACTGTTGGTGCTGCCTGCCCTTTTGCCAAAGCAAATTTTCTCTTCTATTGCTAGTGCTTGCACTTACTACTTTCTACTGGTTGTGCCTGCACTTGTTGCTTGCTGCTGCAAGCTATTGTTGAGCCTATCTTTGATGGCTAATAGTAGATTTGTTGTAAACACCATCTCACACAGTTATATGTGTTGATTTGATGTTATGAATATCGTTGAAATGTAGTGAGGTTATTAGGAGAAACTAGTGATGACAAGTCAACCCTAAAGTTGAAGAGTCCATGTTGACTATAACCTTAAATTTTAGGGTTCAAGATTAATTGTTGATTGTTGATTGTTGACTATTGACCCTAAATTTTACGACTCAAATTTGGTCGTTAATTGTAGGGCAATATATGGGAATTAATGATGACCGTTGATAATTGTGTAGCCCTAATCTTAAGGCTATATAAATATGCCTATACGTCTTGCAAGAAGAGCTGTGCTACAGAATTTTGAGAGAGCTGGCCAAAGGAAAGAGAACAGCAAACCTAAAGGCAATGAGAGACAGCAAGGCAGTCGGCCAAGGAGAGAAAGAAAGAGGGCAAGGCAGCCGGCTAAGGAAAGTGTAACAATCATTAAGGAGAAGTAACAAGGTGCAACCGACCAAAGAGGAAAGAAAGAGAACAAGGTAGCCAACCACTCGCACCAGCAAACACCACCAACATAACCACCTGCATCAACAAAAACCACCAAGGTAGCCACCCGCACCAATAAACCACCAAGGCAGTAGGTGGCAAGAAGTGGAGCAATAGCTGACAGGAGGTGAAGTAATAGCATAAGAGTCTAACGCAAACCACCAAGGCAATAGCTAGCAGGAGATAGAGCAATAGCAAAAGGGTCCTACACTAGCAACCAACGTGCAGACAACAATGACATGCAAAGACAGCTGTAGCAGATAGGGATAGCAGCAGTGGCATGGGAAAATAGCTGCAACATGCGAGGATAGCAGTAGTGGTGCAAGAAGTCAACTGTAGTTCATGCAAATTACAGTAGTGGAACAAGAAGAAAACTACAGAGCAGTAACTATAGGAGCAAACAACAGCTTCAAGCTAATAGTAGTAGTAGGGCAAATAGACAGTAGCAGCACAGACAGATAGCAATTGTGGTACGAGTAGACACCAACAATGTGCTCAGATAACAAAAATAGCATGCATAGACAGCAACCGTAGCATGTGCAAACAGGAACAACACGTGAGGACAAACGTAGAAGTGTGTGTGAATAGCAGCAGCATATGTAGATAGCAAGAACAACATGCACAGACAGTAGGAACAACATGTGCGATAAGTAGCCATAGTGCTTGCAAACAATAGGAACAGCACGTGTGAAGTGTGTGCAGATAGGAGCAACACCGCAAGTGGATAGTGGCAACTACACATGTGGACAACATTAGCAGTGCTCACAAACAACAGCAGTAGTATCGCGTACGAACAGCATTAGCAGTGCATACAAACAGCAGCAGTACCACATGTGGACAAAAGGAGTAACACACAAACAATAGTGGTAGCACATTATCAACACGCATGGACAACAACGACAATGTAAACAGACAGCATTACCATCACGTGCAGGCAGCACTAGCAACAGGTGTGACAACACCAGCAATGAAGGAAGGAGAAGATCTATATTTTACTTTAACAGTTTATACACATTGAGTGATCATTCTCCAGGAAATGTTTTACCATAAACTCTTAATAAATTTGTTGAAAAATAGGGTGGGATACCCTTGGAGTGATCGGGAGATCATTGTAAGTGGTTAATGAGTAGTCCTTCCATAAGTGGTGAAGGAGTGATCCTTCCACAACATTATTGTATCCCTTGATAGCAAGAGGTGAATTATGTGATTTAGGAGGCATCCTTTCATACTACAGACGTAGCTCACACATTGTGGGTGAACCACATAAAATTTGTCGTGTGTTCATAGGTGCTTATACTTTGATTTTTTAGTCATGCAGTCATGTTCACATAAAGGAGAAAAATAAAAATTGGACCATCGGCTCTAACAAGCCACAAAGGTTAAATTCGGATCAATTTGTAAAAAGCGTATATCTCACACTGATTTACCCTCCCCCTCTCAATGTGAGACCTAAAACGATCCTCATTAAGTGGTATCAAAACCAATTTCTCTATTGATCCAATTTTTTTTGCTTTAAAGTGAAGTTATGCATTGCTGTGTGAGTTTTTATCTCTATTGCAGCTTGAGATCTTGAATAGCATGAATAATGTTAACAGTAAGGGCATCCCTATGTTTGATGGACAGAATTATCAATTATGGAAGAATAGAATGCTCCCATATCTGATGTCTCTTGGTCTTGATGTGTTTAAGTCTACTGTTAGTGGCTTCATCCCTGTTATTAAAGGTGATCCTATGACTATGCTGATAAGAAGAACTTGGAGTGTGATGGAAAGGTAATGCCCTATACACCTCCCTATTTGATAAAGAATTCACCAAGGTAAGGTAATGGTGTAACACAGCAAAGCAAATATGGTACAAACTGAAGAACATTTATAAAGTAGAGAAGGTTGTGAAGGAAGCTAAGCTATAAATTTGAAAGAGCAGATTTGAAGACATAAAGATGCAAAATGATGAAACTATGGATGCGTTCTTCACAAGAATCAAAGAAATTGTGTGCTCCATCAGAGGCTATGGAGGGGAGATCCATGATGTCACTATGGTAAGGAAAATACTTAGAACCTTGCTAAAAACTTACAACACCAAGGCCTCTTCCATAAAAGATAAAGATCTGGATAGGTTGCCCTTAGATGACCTGCACATCATATTGGTGACTTATGAAATAAGAATAGCCTCATTAGAGAAAGAAAAGCTATCTAAGGTAGAGAAGGTGCTGGCCTTCAAGGCATTAAAGAAGTTAAGGATTAAAGACCAAGAAAAGGAATTTGTCAGTAACTTTAAAGAAGAAGATGGTGATACTGAACTAGTGAGGTCATAACATGCATCACCAATAATATAAGGAATGGAAAGGGAAGTACAAGGGAGCAATTGGGCACTTTGTTGTGGACTGCCCAAAGAAAAAAGAAGCAAACAATGCGGATGATGATGAGCCAATCTTAAGGAGGTGGATAAAGCAATCTAGTTACTCTAAAGCTGGAAATTTAAGTGCCAAAGGAAAAAGGAAATTCTTCCTATTCAAAAGAAGAAATTTTTTGAGCAAGCTAGATAAAGAGGATTTTAAAGAAGAAGTTGATGATGATTCTAATGATGAGGTTGCAATGGATGTGCTGGTCATTCAAGCAAATGATGATCAAGACTCTTAGAGTAATGAGGAATCAATAGGATAAGATAAGGATCAATTAGTGCAGCAATTTGAGAATGAACTAAGAGCTTGTTTACATAAAAAACAACAAGCTGGAAAAAAAGATAAAACATCTCAAGAAGTTGTATGAAAATTCTACTATTGATTAATCTGATCTCCAAGTCAAAGAAAAGAAGTTTGAAGTAAAAGAGGAGGAGTACTTGAAGAGGATTAAGGAGCTAATTGTACTTAAGGCAAAGTAAGGCAAGATACACAAAGATCTTGGCACTAAGGTGATTGCACAAGAGCAAGAGTTGCTGATTTTGCAAGCTAAGCTCCATAAGGCGGAGTTTGAGCTAAAGAAGTATGAAGAAAGCTTTATACAAGCCATGAAAATGAAAAGAAAGTCATCATCAGCAAATGTCAAAAAGAAGGATGCTACCAGAAAGTTAAATAAGTGTCTAAGCAATCAAAAACCTCATTTTATGGGGAAGAAAAGACTTGGCTACATTGAAAAGCTAAGTGAGAAGGTAAAAGAAAAAAAGAAAATTGTGTTTATGCCCGAAAGCAAACACAATGACATAATGAAGAGAGCAAGGTAGTCAGCCACCTGCACCAGTAAACACCACAAGGTAGCCACCCACATCAATAAAAACCACCAAGCTAACCACTCGCACCAACAAACCACCAAGGCAGCAGCTGGCAGGAGGTGAAGTAGTAGTAAAAAGGTCCTGCACCAATAACCAACATGCAGATAGTAGTAACATTTTTCCATAAGTTTATAATAGTAAGGGCTCTAAATACCATAAGGTAACTCTCCTATGCATTTTCTCTCTTCATTTCTTTCTCCATACTCCTTCATAAATTTATATATCAAAGTATTTACATAGAACTCTCAATCTAACCCTTAATGATTTGCTTGTTTTGCAAAGGTAAAGGTTTATTTCATTTAGTTCTTGGCAGTGTGCCCATATGGTCTTACTCGTTTAAACTACAAATAGAAGTATTTGCACCATTTTCTTTCTAGGTAAAGAAAAACTTTTAATCAGGTGAAAATTGAAATTCATAATCTATACCTTCCCACATAAATTTTTTAGGTTTTCCTAATTCGGTAAACTATCACCTCCTCTATCCTAGACATCAATAAGACCAAATTATATTCATTCCATTAAGAGACAACATAGTGGGTTAGCAATAAGGTCCTACATAAAGAAAGAAATAAAAAAAAAACTCTATATTTGGATTAAAAATTGAAAATTTTAAGCTTTTATTTTTGGTCTTGAAATTTGAACATTTTAAGGGTTTTTTAGAGGTTTTAAAATTTAAAAATTAGGAGTTGCTTAGAAGAGACAAGAACAAAAAAGGTGCCAAAGGTTTATTCCATAACTAATTTATAAGGAGAAATAACTTTGAGTGGGATTGCATGTGAGAATTAAAATGGACAATAAGAACTACATAATGGTGTAACCAATTTGAAAAGAGTAAGAGTAAAGAAAGGTAAATCTTTGGAACAACATAGTTTAAGAAATATTTGTTTTTTATGTGTAGAAGGGATGTTAGCCTATCTTTGATGGCTAATGTTAAATTTATTATCAACACCATCTCACACAGTTATATGTGTTGATTTGATATTATAAATGTCATTGAGATGTAGTGAAGTCATTAAGAGAAACCAATGATGACAAATCAACCTTGGCGTTAAGGAGTCAATGTTGATCGTGACCCTAAATTTTAGGAATCAAATCCAACCATTAATTATAAGGCAACATGTAGGAATTAATGATAACCATTGATGATAGTGTAGCTCTAATCTCAAGGCTCTATAAATACCCCTATGCGTCTTGCAAGAAAGGTGTGTACTGTAAAAAATTGAGAGAGCCGATCGAAAAGAGAGGTAAGCGGCAAACCTAGGGAAAAAGATAGGTGAATGGCAAAAACGAGGCAGCCACCTAGCAAGGTGTAACTGGCTAACAAGAGGAAGAAAGAAAGCAAGGCAACAGGCCAAGGAGAGTGCAACAACCACCAAAGACAGAAGGCAAGGCAACCGGCCAAGGAGAGTGCAGTAACCACCAAGAAAAAAGGCAAGGCAGCTAGCAAAGAAGAGAGCAGTAGCACATCCAGGAGGCTTCCCTACACCAACAACACATCCATAAGGCTTCCCAACAATAGCTGTATGTCCAGGAAGGTATACCAGTAATAGTAAACGTGCTTATAGTTCCAAGAGGGTATACTAGCACTAGCAGCACATTCCTGCACCTTTAAGAGGGCATACTAGCAGTAACAGCATGTCCCTGCACATCCAAGAGGGTATACCAGCACCAACAGCACGTCCCTGCATATCCAGGAGGGTATACTAGCACTAGCAGCACCTGAGAAGGCTTCGCAGCAACAAAAGCACACCTAGGAATCAAGCAAAAAGTCAGAACATGCAATAGCAGGACTAGGAATTAGCATCCATTTGCAAAAAGTACAACAACAGGTCTAGAAATCAACCAGTAAACTAGTAGTGGCATGAGAAATCTACTACAGCGCATAGAAACAGCAACATTAGCACAAAAAATTTGCTACAACGCAAGTGGAAAGCAACAGCAGCACGAGAAAATAGCTATAACATGTGGGGAAACCAATAGAAACACAAGAAAAACTATTGCATGCTGGAATAATAGCAACAGTGTGAGAAAGTGGTAACATTGTGCATCAACAACAGTAGCAGTGCGAGTCGATAGCAAGAGTAGTACATGTAGATAAGAGGAACAGCGTGTGCAAATGGCAGCTGTAGCGTGTGGACAGCAACAGTAGCTCATGCAAACAGTAGGCATAGTTTGTGCGGACAATAGGTAAAGAATGCAGATAGTGGGCATAGCTTATGCAAACAGTAGGTAGAGAGCACAAACAACAGGCACATAGTGAGTGTAGATGGCAAGCACAGCTTATGCAAACAATAGGTATATTGCACAGACAGTCAGTGTAGAGAGCGAGGACAACAAGCATAGTGCACATAGACAACCAGCGCAAAGAGCAACGACAACAGGCATACCGTATGTGGACAATAAGCATAAAGCGCACTGACAGCCAATGTAGAGAGCGCAGACAACAGTCGCAGTGTGCATAGACAGCAGGAGTACAGACAATGGGCACAATGTGCGGGGACAAAAGGCACAGAGAGCTTGAACAATAGGTGTAGAGAGCACGAACAAAAGGTGCAGAAAGCACAGACAACAGGTGCAGTATGTGTGGACGGCATGAGCACAAACAGTAGGCACAACGCATGTGGACAGTAGGTAACAACAACAGGGTATGCATACAACATTAACAACACATGTGGGCCATAGTGAATATACACAGCAACCCTTACAAACTGCATTAGCAACACATGCAAACAGTAGCTGCATTAGCAACATATGCAAACAACAACTGCATTAGCAACACGTGAAGACGGTAGCGGCAGCGCACATAGACAGCAACGACAATGCACGTGGACAGTAGCGACAACACATATGGACAATAATAGCAGCATATGCGAACAGCAATAGTAGCGCATACCGGCAATAATAACAGAATGTGCAGGCAGCAACAGTAATACGTGCAGGCAACAATAGTAGCAGATATAGTAGCTTGCAGTAGCAAAAGGAGAAAATGTGCTTAGCAAAAAGTCTTGCAGCTTGGAGCAGTAGAGGAGGAAACGTACCCGACAGCAAGTCCAGTAGCTTGCAGCTGCCGAGGAGAAAGCGTGCCTAGTAACAGGTCTGGCAGCTTGTAGCAACTAATGAAAAAACATGCCCACAACAAAGGAGAGATCTTACCAAGGCAACAGGTGAGGCAACACTGATAGTGAGTGAGACAACACTGGCAACAAAGGAAGGAAAAGATTCATATTCTGCTCTAACAGTCTACACACATTAAGTGATTGTTCTCCATGAAAGTTTTTTTTCCATGAACTCTTGATAATTTGTTGAACAACAAGGTGCGATACCCTTGGAGTGATCGAGATATCAACTCCTTGATTAAGAGATGATTATAAGTGGTTAAGCAGAGATCCTTCCACAACCAAACTATATCCCTTGATAACAAGAGTGGATTGTGTGATTTAGGAGGGATCCAATCATATCGTGGCCATAGCTCACACATTATGGATGAACCATGTAAAAATTGTCGTGTGTACTTGGGTACTTGTTCATTAATTTATATTTGTACTATCGTGCTCACATAAAGGAGAAAGATAAAAATTGGATCATCAACTGTAATAAGTCACAGAGCTTAAATCCTGATTGATTTGTAAAAAATGCATATCTCGCACTTATTCACCCCCCCCTCTCAGTTTGAGACCTAAAATGGTCGTTATCAAGAGAGGATTTTTAATCCTTATAAAGGTCAAGGATATGTGTAAGTAAGGAAAATTAGATTACTTGGTTGGCATTTGATGTAGGAGCAGAGGCATACAATTTAAAGGGTGCTTTAGTTAAAGGTAAGTTTTCTAGCTCTAATATATCAAAACTTATATTCCTATTTATATTTGAAATGAAAGTAGAAGTTTTCATTCATAATTGATTAATTTGCTACATAGTTTTTAAACAAGGGTAATTGGTTAAGTTTAATATATTTTGAAATGAGAAGAATATGTAGTAATAGAATAAGGGTAATTGATTAATGGAAGAGGGATTATTTATGTTGTACCTCTATTTTTTCTGCTTTGAAGATCACACACTCACTCATGCTTGTGCAAGGCTACGTAGGATATGTATGATGTAATTGGATCACAATTTGTTCATCTGGATGCAAAAATAAATAAAGCAAAAAAATAAGAAAAATAAATAAAATAATAATTTAATTGTAGTATATTAATGTCCAATGTATAGCCAAAGTCCAAGAAACAAAGCGTGTCTTGCCTTGAAAGAAACAACCGACAAGCATTTTGATTCTTCGATTAAATTGAAAGTTAAAAAAATTGCTTTTGGGTACCAACCACATCATTAAACTATAAAAAAGGGTCCTCCTTTCTCAAAGACCTTAAGCTAAGCATTTAAGTGTAGCAATATCAATTTAGCCCTCTTTTCAAGTCTAACGGCTTAACCCAAGTGCAAATCCTAAAAGTCAAAGGCCCACAAAATAATACATATGTACAAAAATAATCCCAAATGTTCAATAAAAGGATAACTAATCTTAGTCATTTAGCAAAAAGGTAATCATTCAACAAAAAAAAATCAAAAATTAATTGTTGAGATTAGGCTAGCTTTATTGTAAAAGGAAGCCAATGTTAAAAAAGAAACAAAGGAAAAGGAGGGCCAACAAAAGGCACAATCTAGAGCATGAGAGAGAAAAACCCCTCCCTAAAAGAGTGAACATTAATTAAGAGATAAAATAGAAAGTTAAAGACATTTTTAAATACTAGAAAAAACAATATGAAATAATAAATTAAGAACATTTAGGGTAATCTAAAAAGAGAGGTAAAAGGAATAAAGAGAGACACCCTTACCAAACATCAAAACATATATAAGCAATAATCCAACTAGAGGAGTACCTTTTCACCAACAATATTAAAAACAAAGGTAACCGTAACAAGATTATGAGATCTTTCCATTTTTCCTTCCATTTTCTTTGCACTTTTTGAGAACATAATCCCATATAAAGGATTTAGATTAAACTCAAAATCATGATCAAGGCAAGAAATAAAATTAAAACCAAGTATTAATGGCCAAAATGCAAGACATTATTTCATATACCAAGAGAGCACTAGTGATTATTAAGTAAGTAACCTTATTAATTTAACATAAGAAAATGCAACAATTAACAACTAAGAGGTCAAAACACTTATAAACAAAACAACTTACACATATTAAAGACATAAACACCTATATAATCACTAAAACTAATCAAGAAAAAACTTATTTTAAGTTATGGTGCTCCTCTTTCATCTTAACTAGGACCCCCTTACATAAATTGAGTGATAAAGAACAATAAAGTAAGTATTCCCAAGATCTTTTACAAGGAATCAGTGGTCCAATGACTATAACATGGACAAAGAGAATGAAAGAGGTTTTATAAGGCTCAATCATGAAACTACATGACAAAGAGGGTACTCTAGAAGATTCCAAAGCTATTCTAAAAGTTTTCAATGCTACACCAAGGATAATCACTTATCTTTATGTGCAAAGTAATAGACAAGGTTTAAAACTTGAAAAACAAAACTTGAACCACATAATATAACTCTAAGCTGCATGACCAAACTAAGGAAAGGCTCGATTTGCATGCTAAGTTACATTAAAGAGCCTAATTTTGTTTTGGATTATTGAATTTTAAGTTAAGGCCGAATTATATAGAGAAAAGACATAACTTCTTGGATTTATTTGAGCTTATAGGTTCAACTGAGTCTTTACACATTAGTTAAGGTTTTACTTTGATTTTATACCTAGTTATTATTAATTGTAGTCTTTTTAAGGATTCCTAATCAAGGCAAATTTAGAATTCCCAATCAAGATAAATTTGTATTCTTAATTAGAGGGATCTCCTATAATTAAGGTTTTTCCTATATAGGTATGTTAAGAAATAACTTTTCCTTATAAGATTGTAATATTTACATGCCTATATAAAGGCTACAACTAGGTAAAATGGAATTAATAAGATTGAGGCATTTTTTAGCAAGTTTTGCTTTGCTTTATTCTGTTCTTGAAAGAATACATTATCTTGACTTATCAAAGGAGTGATCAACCTTTGTGGCATTTTAATATTAAGGCTTTTAGGACTTAGTTTCCTTAGGGTTCTAATCTAATCAATTCTACTTATTTCCTAACTTTCTAAAGTGTGCATAACAATTGATTAAAGGGTTCTTAGAGCAAGTCACCTGGTAGATTCTTTATCAATTAATATCAAAGTCTTGGTTCTAGAAATAAATTACATCTCTTTTCCTTGTTTGCTTAATGCTTTTCTTTGTGCTTAAATCATTACTTGTGTTTCTTTGCTTAGTTCTTCTAGTTTGTTCTGATCAACTTATTACTCTTAAAGTTGTGTTAATTTTCTAAATGTTTGATTTGATAAAAAAAAAAGTTAAGAAAAAAACAAAGGAAGACAAGGAAGCTGTGTTCAAGCTAAGTAGTACATATTTATTCTTGCAACCTATTATGTACATTTATAAGGTTGCAAATCTATTTTTTTTTTCTTTCCAAGTCTAAAAAAGATATCTTGTATTTCTTTTAAAAGTTTTAATTTTGAGATTTGCCACCATTTAACAAATTGCTCCTTATGATTTATTAATCTTAAGTTTTTTAAGAACGTAAAAGGGCCTACCTTGTGTGGAAAAAAGGCAAAAGTGATGAGATCATAATCGAGAAAAGCCAAAATAAAATGAAACATGAGTGATAACAATTTGATTTGAGGGAAAACAAATGAAGGATTATATATGAAACAAATTTCTTTTAATTACTAACTTTTAATTACTAACGTATTTTTATAAGTTGTAAATATGAGTAATGAAAGAGAAATGCATGATATAAATATGAAGATTTGGATGAAGGTTGTCACCAAGCAATTTAAGATGATAAATGCAAGAGTATATGAGTTATAATCACCTAACAAATCCAAATCCTTTAGAAGGCATATGATTAAGGAAAAAGATAAGAAAGAATCAAACTATGAAGAATCAAGATCAAGAAAAGGCAGAAAGACTATTTCCAAAAGATATAGCAATTTAAGTAGCATAAATATGAAATTTTCAACATTCCAAGGGAAGCATGATCCTGAACTTTTTTGGAGTAGGAAAGAAAGGTTAAACATATATTTGATTTTCATAATTATTTCAAGGAGAAGAAAGTAAAGTTGGCAACCATGGAATTTACTAATTATACAAGTATTTCGTGGGACCAATTGGTGATAAGTAGAAAGAGTGATGAGATTGGTAATGCATAAAAGATTTATACCTAGCCACTACCATAGAGACTTACATAAAAAGTTACAGGGGTTGATACAAGGGTCCATGAGTGTGAAGGACTATTATAAGGAGATAATGATAGTCATGATTAGTGTTAATGTAGAGGAAGACCGAGAGGATACCATGGCAAGGTTTATTAGTAGTTTGAACAAGGAAATTATAGATGTAGTGAATTTGCAATACTATTTAGAGATAAATGAGCCATTGCATAAGGCTATCAAGTTGGAGAAACAAATCAAATCCAAAGGATCTAAATTTGGATCAACTTATTGATTTACATGGATGGCAACTTGGAAAGATGCCAAAGTAACCTCAATGCCAAAAGAAAATGCAAGGCCAAAGGAATTAATTGTTGTTTCTAAAGGTAAAATCAAAATTAAATCTTTTAAATCTCATGATAATAAATGCTTTAGGCGTCAAAGAATGGACATATTGCTTCTTAATGTCTAAATAAAAGAGTTATGATCATGTTGGAGAATGGTGACATAAAAAGAATTAGCTCAAATGATAATGACCTACCACTATTAGAAGATTATTCTAATGTTGAAGTTGAAGAACCTGTTTATGCAAATATGTTAGTTGCAAGACATGCCCTAAGTATTCAGCCTAAAGATAATAATGATAAGGAGCAGTGTGAGCACATTTTCTATACAAAATGCCACGTTAAAGACAAGGTATACAGCATGATTATCGATAATGGAAGTTGTACAAATATTGCTAATACTTTATTGGTAAAAAAGTTAAATCTAAATACCTTTAAGCATATATAAGCTACAATAGTTGAATGATTATTGAGAAATTAGAGTAACCAAGTAAGTTTTAGTTGCCTTTTCTATTAGCAATTACAAGGATGAGGTTCTTTATGATGTGACACCAATGCATGCTAGTCATATACTTCTTGGACAATCATAGCAATTTAATAGGAAGGTTGCTCATGGTGGCCACAAGAACAGATGCTCCTTTGTAATTAATAATTAAATTGTTGTATTAACTCCTCTCAAACCTATTCAAGCATATAAAGATCAAATTGAGATAACAAGAGAGTGCAAAATGAGAGAATAAAGGGAAAAGAAAAAGAAAAAGAGTGAGAGGTCAAAAGAAAGGAGAGAAAGTGAGGCTGAGGGGAAAATTTCAAGCAAAAAGGGTAAGGCAAAAAGAAAGGTTAGAGAGAAAAGTGCCCAAAAGGGAGAGCAAAGCAAGAAAGTGAATGTGTTTGCTCAGAAAAGTGAGGTTCATAATGCTATGATTGCAAGGCAACAAATACTTGTATTTGTGTACAAAAATGTTTATTTTTTATCTAATGACTTTAACTCCTTTTTTACCTAGTGTGGTTGTTCTATTATTATAGGAGTTTAAAGATTTATTTCCCGAAAATATTCCCCAGGGATTACCTCCTTTAAGAGGAATTGAGTACCAAATTAACTTTATACTTGAAACTGGCATACCAAACCAAATTGCCTATAGAGCTAATCCAAATGAAATGAAAGAGATCCAGAGACAAGTGGATGAGTTAGTGCAAAAAAGATTTATAAGTGAGAGTCTTAGCCCATACCTAGTCCCTATCATCTTAATCCCAAAGAAAGACCAAACATGGTGCATATGTATGGATTGTTAAGCCATCAATAAGATCACTGTGAAGTATAAACATCCTATCCCTAGATTAGATGATATGCTTGATGAGTTGCATGGTTCGTGTGTGTTTTCAAAAAATGATTTAAAGAATGGTTATTATCAAATTCGCATCAAAGAGAAAAATGGATAGAAAACAACATTTAAACTAAATATAGATTGTATGAGTGGTTAGTATTGTCTTTCGGATTAACTAATGCACCTAGTACATTCATGAGGTTAATAAATCATGTCTTATGTGCTTTCATAGGGAAATTTATAGTAGTTTACTTTAATGATATTTTAGTTTGTAGCAAGAATTTGAATGAATATGTGGAACACTTGCATGCTGTGTTCAGTGTGTTAAAAGAGAACTAACTATATGTTAATCTTAAAAAGTGCACAATTTGTATGGAATCCATTGTATTTCTTTTCTATGTTGTTAGTTTGCAAGGTATTAGTATGGATAAGGAAAAGGTAAAGGTAACAAGGGGCTAGCCTATGCCTAAGAACGCAAATAAGGTAAGAAGCTTTCATGGTTTAGCAAGTTTTTATCACATGTTTGTTAAGGATTTTAGTTCCATTAATGCACCTTTAAATAAACTTGTTAAAAAGAATGTTGTTTTCAAGCAAGATGATGTGCATGATTGAGTTTTCAGTATTTTGATAAAGTTTTTGAGGTAAAATGTGATGCATCTAAAATAAGAATAAGGGCTGTTTTGATACAAGCATGATTGCTTATTTTAATGAAAGCTAAGTGGGATAACCTTAAATTATCCCACTTATGGCAAGGAACTTTATGCATTAGTATAAACTCTTCAAACATGGCAACATTATTTATGGCCAAGGGAATTCATTATTCATTTTAATTATGAGAGCTTAAAGTTCTTGAAATTCCAAGGTTAGCTTAATTAAAAACATGATAAGTGGATGGAGTTCATAGAAATATTTTCTTTATGTGATTAAGTACAAGCATGGAAATAAAAACGTTGTTACTGATGTATTGTCCAAGAAGTACATATTACTTACTTCTTTGCAATCTAAGTTACTTGGTTTTGAATTGCTTAAGGGCTTATATACAAATAATTCTAACTTTGGCCAAATATGGAATGCATGTGATAGTGTGTGTTTAGTGACTTTTATAGGCATAAAGTGTTTTTGTTTAAGAGGGATAAATTATGTGTGCCTATTTATTCTATTTGTGAGTTGCTTGTTAGGAAAGTTCATAAAAGTGGTTTAATGGGGCACTTTAGTATGCAAAAGACTCTAAATATATTTCATGAGCATTTTTATTGGGCTAATATAAAGCATGATGTGCATTCCATTTATGATAAGTGCATTACATATAGGCAAGCAAAGGGTAAAGTTAAATCATATAGCTTGTATACACCTTTACCTGTGCCTAAACTTGGACTAATATTTCTATGGACTTTATCTTAGGATTACTAAAGTTCCTAATTTTACCCTAGGATCTACTAGTCTGTGATACTGAGAGAGGGGTGAATTAGTATAATACCCCTTAAAAATACACTCTGATAATTTAAGCCAAAGTATTCTACTTCTTTAATATTTTTGTTCTCGTCAATATACAAGTATATGAAAAACTTTAACCTCTTCTTAAAAGTAAACTCTTTCTCAAATTCAACTAAGGTAGATCTATTGTTACCTACTAATCACAATAGTCCCCAAAGTCACCTTTCAGACACCTTACCTATTAGATAGATTAAGTCTTCTTTAGGTTATAGGTTCGATGATACTTTAGCTGCGTTCACAACTTAATTCAAAACACAGAATGTAAATCAAACTAAGGACACAAGAGATTCACATGATTCTGTCAATATGATGTACGTCCACAATGGTAGGGACTCTTCCTCTACCGAGACAATCCACTATACTTCATAATATCAGTATGGTACTCCCGATGTTTACAATGTAGTTACAATAGATGTCTTAATCCTCTGTTCCTTTTATTGTTGCAAATACAAAGCAAGTACAATACAAAGAGTGTCACTTACTGTGTCTACCCTTCTTCTAGCTTGTCTTGCCTATGTTGAATTGAATAAGCTACTTGACTACCGCTTAGAAGCCCACCACAATACTCTCTAACCTCTCTCTAAGAAATTTGGAAATACGTTGGGTTCTTTCCAATGCTTCACTAAATTCTTTCTTTAGGTTATTTCAACAACTCCTGCTTTCACCATCTCACAACTTCACGATTTGCACTCATGCTTCTAGTCTGTTGTTTCATGTCTCACAGTCTACCCTACGCTTCTGATCAGTCATGCCATTGCACATTCTGGTCTTATACCTTCGCACGGTCTGGTCTCAAGTCGATGCATGTTCTAGTCTCATGTTTCAGATCTGCACCCGCTTCGTTGTTCTCAAGCCTCACAAATACCAGATCTGCTCTCTTGTCGTTGTTCAACCTTATTTTGTCGTCCACCCAATTTTTTCGTCAACTTTGTTTTGTCGTCGACTCATTTTGTCATCCACCTCTTTACCGTGTTGTCTCCTTGCCGACTGCTGGTGTTTGGTCGTCTCCAATTTTCTCTTTTGCAACCCGCTTGTATCATCTATTTCTCTCTCTACCTCTTTGTCATGTTGTCTCCGTGTTGACCACTGGTGTTTGGCCATCTCTGATTTTCTCTTTTGAAACCCACTTGTATCATCCATTTCTCTCTCTTGTCGTCCACTCTAATTTTGGCCGTCACGGATTTTCTCCCTTGTCTACCGGTGATCAGCTTTTCTTCATCTTGCCGTCTAGCCCCCTTGTTTTGTCATCCCCACTTGTTCAACCATCTCTAATTTTCTCTCTATTCTGCTGGTGTTATCCCTTTTGGTCGTATCGTATTTTTCTATATCTCACCCCTTAAGTCATCTCGGGTTTTTCACTATTTTTACCAATGGTGTATGTCATGTAGGTTTTCTCTCTTGCAAAGTTACTCTCTTGCCCCTCCATGTCAAATTACTTGCACACTTAAATCTAGTTGACAACAATTATAACCTATATAAGGCTGTGGGAACAATAATTAGCAAGGTCTCAAAGTAGTAAGGACAACATATTTGTCGTTATTGATAAGTTTAGCAAAATGACTCATTTTGTTGCATGTTCTAAAACCAATGATAAAAAAATATATTGCTAAGTTATTCTTTAAAGAAGTGGTGCATTTGCATAAATTGGTAAGTACTATTTGAAGTTCCCAACTTCACCCTAGGATTTACTAGTTTATGATACTAAGAGGGAAGGTGAATCAGTATCACACCCCTTAAAAAAACTCTGATAATTCAACCTAAAGTATTCTACTTTTACAAATATATGAACAACTTCAAACTCTTCTTAAAAGTGAATTCTTTCTTAGATTCAACTAAGGTAAATTTATTGTTACCTATTAATCATAATAGTCCCCAAAGTTACCTTTCAGACACCTTGCCTATTAGACAGATTGGCTGTTCTTGATTAGGTTTTCTTTAGGTTATGGGTTTGATGATTCTTTAGTTGTGTTCACAACTCAATTCAAAACACAAAATGTAAATTCAAAGTAAGGATACAAAAGATTTACGTGGTTCCTTCAATGTGACGTACTCCATAATGGTAGTCATTTTTGGCGCACTTTATGGAATAAATTAAGAACTAAACTCTTATTTTCTACAATTGCACATACTCAAATGTTAAATGTTATTATTCAAAAAAACTTAAGGCAATGGGAATGGTGTTTGCCATATGTTGAGTTTTTTTTTATAACAGATATATTCATGCTATTACTTCCTTATTACCTTTTAAAGTTGCTTATGGTTTTAATCCTTTAATTCCTTTAGAGATTTTATCTTTACCTACTAAAAAGTGTACTAACATTAATGGTAAGAAAACAACAAAATTTGTAAAGGATATACATGCCAAGGTTTGAGCTAACATTGAAAAGAAGAATAAGTAATATGCTAAGTAAGTTAATAAAAGGTGTGTGAAGGTTGTCTTTGAACCTAGTGAATGGTTATGGATGCATATGAGAAAGGAATGATTTCCCCTACAAAGAAAGTCCAAATTACAGCCTCGAGAAGATGGACCTTTTCAAGTATTGGAAAGGATTAATAACAATGCCTACAAGTTAGATTTACCAAGCAACTATGGTAATGTTAATACTACTTTTAATATTGCTTACTTATCTTTGTTTGATGTAGGTGATTTGAGGACGAATCCTTTTGAGGAAAGGAGGAATAATGAAGAACAATGTGCTATTCAAGTGCAATAAAGCAAATATTCCCTAGATCTTTTGTAAGGAATCTGTGGTCCAATAACTAAGGCAAGGACAAAAAGGATGAAAGAGGCTTTACAAGACTTAATTATGGAGTTGCATGACAAAGAGGGTGCTTCAAAAGATTCTAAGACTATTTTAAAAGTTTTTAATGCTACATTAAAGATAATCACTTATATTTATGTGCAAGATAATAAACAAAGTTTAGAACTTAAAGAACAAAATTTAAAGCCCATAGTATAAGTCCAAACCGCATGACTAAGCTATAGAAAGGCTCAATTGCATGCTAAGTAGTATTAATAGGCCTGATTTTGTTTTGAGTTACTGGATTTAAAGTTAAGGCTAAATTACATGTAAAAAAGTTTAACTTTTTGGATTTATTTAGGCTTTAGGTTTAGCTGACTCTTAATACATTATTTAGGATTTTACTATGATTTTATATCATTAATGGTAGTCCTTTCTAAGAATTCCTAGTCAAGGCAGATTTAGGATTCCTAATCAAAGTAGAATTATATTCCTTAATTAAAGGGATCACTATAATTAAGGTTTTCTTATATAGTTATGTTAAAAAATACCTTTTCCTTGTATGATTGTAATATTTACATGCTAATATAAAGGTCACAACTATGTAAAATAGAATCAATAAAATTAAGGTATTTTTTAGTAAGCTTTACTTTACTTTCTCTGTTCTTGGAAGAATAAATTGTCTTGATTTATTAAAGAAGTGATCAACTTTTGTGGCTTCTTAAGATTGAGGCTTTTAGGATTTAGTTTTCTTAAGGTTCTGATCTGATCAACCCAACTTGTTTTCTAGCTTTCTAGGGTAGACATAACAAATTGATTCAAGAGTTCCCAGGGCAGGTTGCCTAACAAGTTCTTTATCATTTATGTTATTGAAATAATACATTGTCTTAACTTATTAAAGGAGTGATCAAACCTTTGTGGCATCTTAAGATTAAGGCTTTTAGGACTAGGTAAGTCACATAACAAGTTCTTTATCATTTGTGTTATTGGAATAATACATTGTCTTAACTTATTAAAGGAGTGATCAAACCTTTGTGGCATCTTAAGATTAAGGCTTTTAGGACTTAGTTTTCTTAGGGTTCTAATCTGATCAACCTAACTTGTTTCTTAACTTTCTAGGTATGCATAACAAATTGATTCAAGAGTTCTTAGGGCAAATCATCTAACAGGTTCTTTATCATTGAGGTATAAAGTTAGCATATTTTGCTTTTTCTTTTTTTTTTATGCATAAACACATATTGAAAAGTTGAAAAAAATAAGAAAATATAAACCAAAAGGCACAAAAAGTAGTCAAATAGGTGGAAAAAGTACTTGGAATCAAGTATTATATCCTAAGAAAGCTCAATATAAATTATGATCATCATCACCTATAGAGTTTGCTCTCATTGATTGACACATCACTAAAGAGCACACTCCAAAAAGAGGCCTAAAAGCACACAAATCGATGAAGCAACCTAAATCCAACCATCGTATAATTACTACACACATTATTGCCTAAAACCATTTTGATTCGAAATAGACATTATTCTATGGATTGAGTGTTGATCTATCCAATGGCACCTTTCAAGTGCTAAATAAGATGTCAAGTAACAATAACTATCACCTTAAAGGTCCATACCACCACCCACTCCACCTCATACATGTGTCGTTTCTAGCTATTATCACCCACACAAAATCAGTAATTATAAATTTAGTAAGCAACAATCTACCTATTGATGTCTTCCTTTTCCCACCATTAGCCAATGCCTTCTGTCCTTACCATACCCAGTCAAAAAAATAATTTTAAATTAGCAAAAACACCACTTTTGAAGCCAAATCTTAGTTTGCCCTCTTGAAATCAACACTAAAAATTATGCTTGGGATATTTCAAGCCAAAAAATGCAAAAATAAATGGCTATTAAAATGGTTTATATAGAGAAAGAAAGAGTTTTTTTTTTTAAAAAAAAAGGATGATGAGTGTTTTCGGTAGGAAAATCATTGGGGGCCATTTGGAGCCAAGGGAAACATATTCCCGTAGTGTGTGCTTTTGTGAAAAATCATAAAAGGATATTAAAATAAATAAAATATTCATAAGAAAAACATATAAATAAAAATAGCTGAATAATAATATCATTGCATGCAATAGGTATTTAAGTTGGTGTGATATCTGTCAAACAAAACCATGCTTTTAAACCATGAAAAATTTAGGTGAAATAAACTAAGTCACTTATGATATTTTGAACACACCTTAAATGATTGATAATGATTCTAAAATTGATGTACATGATCTCAACACACCTGACTACCCTCAATTCTTGACCATACATTGAAAAGCACTGAATACTATACCTTTTTCTCATCTGCCAAGCTCTCTACCCTTGGAAGTCCATCACAATAGCTTAGTAACTCCAATAGGGACTTAATTTGAAAAACAAATTGCTTTAATGTTATTTTTATTTTTAAACTTTCTTTTATTTTATATTTGATATTTTGTTTATTAATCTATCTTATTTTAATAGTATCATTTGCTTTAAAACTTTAATTGCACACACTCATAAAGGTTTGGAACCTTACTTTTATACTTTATAACTTATATAAAAGAAAGTATAAGTTCTTTGTAAAGCTTGTGGATTCTATATAAGGCAATCCTAAAATCTCTTTCTTAAACTCATAACTCCTACTTAAGCCTTAAATGACAAAGGATGGCATATTCATGCCTTATTGTTAAATTAGTATAGTCATCCATTTATTAAATCCATCTTTTATAGGACAGAAGGCCTAACATATCTCTACCTTAATCATTACATCATGCATTGTTTTGCTCCATTTTTAGTCTTTACTATAATACTTTGTAATTTATTCTTTAATTTTTTTTAATCCCACACTAACCTATATCCTATGTTTTTCTTTACATTTTCCTCATGGAAGCTTATGGCATCCATTTTGGCATACCCTATTTTGTCCACCCTGATTAAAGATACATTATGCTAAACCATAATAAACTCAACTAACAAGGTGTACAATTCTAACTTGTCCTCAGACAAGAAGAATGGAGGACAAAGTTGAAGAGTTAACCTAAATTTAGACTTTAATTAAAGAATTAAAGAAGCGAATGAAACAAGTAGCCCAAACATTTTCTAAAAAGAAGACAATCATTAAAGACATATTTCTCTGGGAAAGCTCTCTTGTCATGCCTAATGTAATATTTTAAAAAACCCTAATGTTAGAAACTTCTTTAACACCTTTTATTTACTCTTAATCAACTATGCATCCTTCTTTAACACCAATAGCAATGGTTATGCAATCTTTCAATACCTATATTTATGCTTCTAATGTCACTCTAACATATCACCTTATTAATGCCACCAAGCAAGTTTAAACTACCATTAAACTAAAAGACAAAGTGGCAAGAAGTGTTAAGCATTCCATGAAATAAAAAATTGACATCTTATAAAAGAAAGGCCATCAAAAGGGACAATGTTCATGCTCTCCTGAGTGCGTATAATATCTGTCTAGCTAAAACTATGGTCCTTTTGCCAAAGTTTAAGGTTCTAGAATTTGAAAGGTATGATGACAAAGGGTCATCTATAGACCATTTGACCATGTACATCCAAAAAAAAAAAGATAACATATGCTTCTAGTTAAAAACTCTTAATACATCAAGCAAGACTAAAAAAATGAGCTAATAGTTGCCTTTGAGACCAAGTTTGAGTATATCTCTAAATTAGAACCCACATGAATGGATCTTAAAGCTATGGAAAATAAGCCTAAAGAGACTTTCAAGAAATACACACAATGTTAGCACAACATCGTAGTTCAGGTTCAACCCCTAATGCTTGAAAATGAGTTAGTCTCCACTTTTTTTTAATACATTAAAAACCCTGATATTATGATAGGATGGTAAGGAATGCATCAAAAGACTTTATTAATTTGATGATTGCTAGAGAAAAAACTAATAAGCGTATATAAAAAGGTAAAATTATTAACATTGTTGTTGATATTGCAACATCTAAGAAGAAAAAAGTGAAGTCTAAGTGTTTAAATATGACAATTAGTCAAAAGCACACCTTATTTACCAATCATTTGGCAAGTTTAATCCTTAATAATCATATGAGCTTTATAATATGACAACTCTAATTTCATATCAAAGTCCTTAACCACAACTTCTTCCACCAAATGTTTGTGTGCTAACACCTTCAAATAATTAAGTTAACCCCAAAAGGTAAGAAAGAAGGAAAACAAATCCCATACAAGTGCCTTATTCAGAGTTGATATCTTGACTTATCTAAAATGAATTTGTTACTATTATAACTAGAGATTAGTTGAAACCAACCTATACTAATTGGTATAATGTCAATGTCAAATGCAAGTACCATTACAAATAAATTAAACATTCTACTAATAATTGTTGGATCTTTAGATTTAAAGTCTAAGAGTTAAGGGATAGAAGTTGGATTAACTTGTCAAAAACTAAAAAGAAATTTGATATCAATATTAATGCTCTTCTTGATCACAAAGTGGTAAATCAAATTGAAGGGTGCCTAGATAATAACTGCTAAGGACTATATTCCAACTCTTTTGAAGTTGGCATAATTGAAGCATTAGCCCATAAGGGTCTACCCTTTTATCATCAATGAAACTCAACATCACTAAAAATATTTTACTCCATTATTCAAACCTTATCTCCACCTTCAACACTTTATTACCTTAATTAAAATAGTGAAGCAATCTAGTGGAATTATAATAGTTAAGGAAACTACCATTATCAAACATTAGCACCAAAGTCAATACCTAAGATAACATTTAATGTCATAGGAGTCAAGGGCATCACCCGAAGTGGGAGATGCTACACTTCAAAACATATAAAGTAACATAAGCAAAAGAAAGAGAAAGTAGTTATAATCTTAGATGATGATAAGCAAATCTCTCCTCAAAAGCCAAGAAAGCATAGCATCTAATGAATAAAACCTTGAGCATAAGAAAATTGTCATCAACAAGGATGATGAGATGTTTCTTCAATACATCAAGTAAAGCAAGTACAATGTAGTTGAGCAATTCAGTCAAACTCTAGCCAAAATCTCAATGTTCTCTATGCTAAAGATCTCTAAGCCTGATTGAAAGTCCTTACTACATATTATCAACTAAACTTATGTTTCATCTAACATTTTTATGGGTAGTTTCAACCACATCACTAATGACATTATGACAAGTAATTGCATCTCATTTTCAAACGAAGAGATTTTAGTTATGAGACAAAATCATATTAAGGCACTGCACATTTCAGTCATCTGTCATGACTTATATTCTAATTAATAATGGATCATCATTGAATATCTTGCCTAATGATACATTGAAGTAATAACTAGTTGACATTGTCATCATGCCACCAAATCATATGATCGTTTGAACATTGGATGGTGCACCATTAAGCTTACAATATAGGTGGGATGATGCACTTTGAACTTGCCCTTCTAAGGAATGGACAATAAGACTACTTATAATTGCATGTTGGATCACCCGTAGATCCATGCCATAAGAGTTATTCTCTTTACTTTGCACCAAAAGATAAAGTTCATCACGTACGATTAATTGATATAAATTTAAATAGAATATAATTTATTTATTTTTAAACTTTAAAAAATATCTTATGTTGAGGTAACTAAATAAGTCTTGGATTGCACTTTTTGACCTTCTATAGTTGCAAATATCAAGTTTGCCTAAATGAGTACTTCTAGTCGTCTCCTTTATTATTTTTTTTATTTTTTCAATTATTTATCTTCTTTCCTTTTTTAATTATTATTAATATCCTTAGAAATGGGACACGCTACTTTATTCAGATGAGGACATTTTTCAGTTGACTAAAAGAAAAATAGATGATTTTTTTTTTTTTTTTGTTGGGTACTAAAGAAAATAGGTGACAATGATTTTTCAACTATCACATGAATGCCTCGCGGTCGATCGTTGTGTGTGGCTGGTGGCCTCAATTCCATGACGGGCAATTTGTTAACTACCGTCACAACGCGTCAATCGTGAGATCCATGTATTGCAATTGTTTTTTCTTTTTCTTTTCTTTTTTTTTTTTTGACCAAATCATTAACTATTTTAGGGAAGGTACATTTTTTTGGGCTTAATTTTCACAAAATTATTTGTACACAGAAATTAAGAATATAAAAAATAATCTATTTTCTGTCTTATAAAATTATTGAAATTATACGAATATTTAATATCTTTCATGATATTGATTTTCCTTTGAGTGATATAGAATAATAATAATAGTATAAAATCATAATTTAATAATATCATACATTAATATATGCTTTATCAATCTAATATTATTGGATATTCATGGGCCAATCTTTAAGTGCGGTTGCAAATCTCAAGTTTGAATTTTTTTTTAAATCATTGTTAATATATTTAGAGATGGGACATGCCACGGTTATTGTCACAGGGCGTGCTACTGAACACAAGATCGATCTAATTTTAGATTTCAAAAATCTAGCTTAAGCGCCTGAGTCTAATAGAACTAGCTAAATTG
>JAHLGO010000309.1:8542997-8572184 GCA_020615895.1 Ceriops decandra
ATTCCGATTCATGCTCAAGTGAGTAAACCACATAATCATTTGAAACTATTGGCGACCTCCGTAATGCCATTTCTTGTGGTATCACTTGTTCATTTGTAAATTGAACATTGTCACTTGGTTCATCTCTTATGTGTTCACTTTGCGTGTTTTGAGTATCAATTTATTGTCCTTGAATGTCACGTGACTGTGATGCAACATAAGGAACAACAATTTAAGTAGAAACACTGGGTGTGGGTATACCAATGTGAGTAGGAGTACTCACTATGGATCTTTCATTTTGTAATTCTTTAATATCCACCTTTCGTGATTCCCCACTCCCACTGAACTGGCCATTTTCAATGAACCGAGCATTATTAGACTCAACTATTCTAGTACTATGGTTAGGGTAGTAGAACCTATATGCTTTGGACTTTTCAGGATAGCCAATAAAGTAACCACTAATGGTTCTCGCATCAAGCTTTCCTTCATATGGATTGTATATCCTTACTTTTGCTGGACAACCCCAAACATAAAGGTATCTCAAACTGGGTTTCCTTCCTGTCCATAACTCGTAAGAAATTTTAGGGACAGCCTTACTAGGAACCCTATTCAGCGGATATGCAGCAGTTCTTAATGTATACATCCACAAGAATAAGGGTACAGTACTGTAATTCAACATGCTCCTAACCATATCCATAAGTGTGTGATTCTGCCTTTCTGCTACACCATTTTGTTGTGGTGTACTAGGCATTATATACCGTGCACATATGCCTCGACTTTCAAGAAGTTTCGTAAATGGACCAAGACATTGTCCACTTTCATTGAATTTTCATAATATTCACCACCCCTATTTGACTTAATCACTTTTACTTTTCTATTTAACTGCCTTTCCACTTCATTAATAAACACCTCTAGGATGTTTACTGACTGGGACTTTTCATGCAGTAGATACAAGTAATAATACCGTGAGTAGTCATCTATAAAGGTAAAGAAATATTTCTCATCACCCCATGTTGGGATATCAGACAGGCCACAAATATCAGTGTGTATCAATTCTAAAGGCTCATTGCTTCTCATGGCTGGGTTCTTTGATGTATATTTTATTTGTTTCCCTTTTATACAATCAATATATACATCCTAATCAGTAAAATCCAATTAAGGCAGGACATCACCTTTCATTAACCTCAATATCCTTTCTTTGGATATATGACCCAATCTTTGATGCCATAAGAAAGTAGAACTTTCATCATGCACATTACGTTTGTTACCTATACTATGCTCAATAAGAAATATGGAATTAGTATACATAGCATCAAGATTAAAACGGTACAAATCATCAATCAAAGTATCAGATCCATAATAGTACGAATGTTTATACAATGAAAATGCATCGTTTCCAATCTTAAGGTTAAATCCTTCTTCATCCAACTTTGCAACAGAAACTAAATTTCTAGCACATTCAGGAACATAGAGTCACTTTTCTAGATCCAGATGACACTTAGTGTCCAAGATCAATCTGTACGTCCTAATTCCTTCTATTTGTGCCTTCATTCTGTTTCCTATATAGAGGAACTTCTCAGTTCCTGTTATAGGCTGGATTGAAAGGAATCCCTGCATAATATGTGACACATAAATAGTAGCTCCAAAATCTAACCACCAAGTATTATTGGACACTTTAATTATGTTTGATTCAAAACATACTGATATATAGTATGTACCTTTCTTTTCGAACCAAGCCTTTCTTTTTGGGCAATCATTTTTTAAGTGACCCATCCTTTTGCAGAATAAGCATTTTTGATCCTTTTGGATCTGACCTCCAGTGACTTTTATAAAGACTTTGTCATTCTTCTTACTTTTCTTATGTAGTTTAGACCTGCTACCGCTACCATCATTGCGAACAATGAGATGAATGGAGTGATCCTTCATCTTCTTTAATCTCCTTTCCTCCTGAACTAAGATGGCCTTAATTTCTTGAAAGTTCCATTTCTCTTTAATAGTGTTATAATTCACTTGGAACTGGTCAAATTCAGGAGACAGTGAGTTTATGATGAATTGAATCAGAAATGATTCACTCACATCCATGCCCATTGTTTTCAACCTTGTTGCTAGATTAGCCATATTGGTCACATGATCATGAATGGGCTGTGACCAATCAAATTTCTTGGTTGTTAGCTCACTCATTAGGGTTCCTACGACGGATTTATCAGTTATATCTAACTAAGAGTATTCCTTAATTCTCATCAAAAATTCCCTTGCATTTTCTGTCTTAAGCATCGAAGGCTTGATGTTTTTAGCTATCGTCATCTGCATCAAATTCAAACTCATCCTATTAGACTGTACCCAAGCCTCATAAAAAGACTTATCAGATTCTGTACTAGTCCCTGTAATGGCTGCAGGCTTTTCATTTGAAATGACTGGTAAGTCCAAGCCCAATATACCCAAATGAAATTGAATATGCTCAGACCATTCTGCATAGTTCAACCCATTGAATTTAATCATCGAATTGCCTAAGGCGAACACATTACTAGAAGCTGCAAACATAATCCAGATTTATAAGTTAATGCTTTGAGTAAACTTTAATGGATTCAGATACATTACAAATTTTAATCATGTATTTAAGTTCACCTTTGGGTGATCCTCAAATACATAACTCTAATCAATAATGATGCTAATTTAAATATACTTTAATAGATCAATTAATCATACTAAAGTTAACATGAATGTCATCTTTGGATATACAATTATGTTTACCCAGTATATCAATTAATCCCTTTTAGTGTCATTAATTACAAGCAATGATCCATCTTTGGATGATCTCCTAGTTTCATAATTAATAACCATAATTGTTCATTTCAAAACATTTTATTAGCATAAAAAAAAATGAACAATTAAAATTCATAATCAACTGTTCAAATCCATTCATAGCCAGGCCACTTTGGTGACTAACAAGCTTTTAATATTTGATTCATGTTGATGTGATTTCAATAAACTTTAAGAATCTTCATTATGAAGATTTAACTTTTCCGTGGGAGTTAACACCGTCTAGTAGGTGTACTGTTCCAATAATTGGTTCTTTTACACGGTGATATTCATTCGAAAATTTCTTTTCTACCACCGATTGAGGACCCGCAATAACACTATACTGCAGGCAACTCAACCCACGCGCTACCTCTGACCAGGGACCCATGACGATAATATTGCAAGCAACACCACCGTACTGCTGCCTCCAGCCGAGCGACCCACGATGGCAGCACCACCGTTCTGTTGCCTTCGGTCGTTGCCCCTACTTGACCACTGGCGCAGAGTCCAGCGACCGGCACACATCCCTCACTGGCAAGTCTGGTCGTCGCAGTCCAGACCCACGCCCGATTTGGTCGTTTGAAGGGGTCTTCAGACGAACGTAGGGACGAACCAACTTATTCGAGTCAGATTTTCGAAGCGATCTGGGTCCACAGTGACACTCGGAATCGCGATTCCCCGGGAGACCGTTCCACTGCACCTACCAACCGACCTAGATCCTGGCATCACCCGGAAGAACGATCTTCCTCGTTCTGTCGTACCCATCAAGCTGGATCAATCTGTGTCTCTGGTTAGCCGAAAGAGAGAACCCAAATCGATTAAGGTCTGCCACCGACAACGAAACACAGCCTTCATCGATTCGTACCCAGATCCGTTCGGGTCGGCAATTGTATCCGAAAGCACGAGGCCGATCCGCTATGCCCAGATCCATTCGGGTCCGACGGCGTACAGTCCTCGTGCCTGCTTTACTTTTTCCTTTCAATGCCGGCCGTTTCGCCGCTGCTGACTTTTCATGGCGGCCATTTCTCCGTTCAACGCCGGCCGTTTCGTTAAGCATAGTAAAATCAGAGAAAACAAACGTATATCCGCAAAAACATAAAAGTGAAACACGTTGTACGGCACAACAGGAAAACAAATAAATTGCAGTATTCACAGACTCGCTCTGATACCAATTGTTGGACTTTTCTAGAATTTCTCTTTATTGAAATTCTTATTTCTGTAATGCAGGATTTTTTTTTATGCGAATACTAGTAATAAAAACTATAATGAAATCAACATACCGTTGTCCATTATACTGATGTCCCGTAGCGGAGATGAGAATCCTCTTCTCGTTTCGTTCCTAAACGCTTCTCTCTTTTTTCCTACTTTTTCCTTTTTTTTTCTTTATGTTTTCTCTCTGATGGTTGAGATCCTAGGAAAAGTTTATAATAGTATATATATATATATATACACATTATTCCTTTTCTGTAATCGTTACCTTAAATAGGAAGATCCTCCCTTTCTATAATAATTATCTTAAATGGGAAGATACTCCTCTTCCTGTAACGATTATTCTTGATAGAAGATACTTCTCTTCCTGTAACGTTTATTCTTAATAGGGAGAGTAAAGGGATTTTAAATCCGATGACTCAAATTACTGTTATGCCTAATCGACCATCATATTAGGTCTTTTATTTTGGATCATACTTTAAATAACATAGACCACTCATATTAATTAATTTAACATAAGGTCAAGACGGCAACTAATGTTGGCGATGGAGAAAATTCCGACGTACAAAAATTTGCTTTCAAAGTTGGAATTATTTGTTAATTTTTTCATTATTATGAATTATATTAGACACTTTCACTTTGTCTTGGAGAAGACATTGATAAATTTTGCATGTCATGCAGTTATTATGGATTCACAAGGGAGACTTAGCTGTGTATCACTGCATTGGGGCTGATAAAAAATTGAGGTCATGTCGGCCATGAGGCGTTTCAAGAGGTCACCTAAAAAGGTAGAGAAGCAATAAGACTAATGAGCTACTGTTGAACTTTCTCACATACACAAGATCAGCATATAAGAAAGATAGTGTTCTAACCATTATGGTTTGCGAAGTAACGTTCCCAAACCAAATAATTATATGCTAAAGCCTATATGTCTGACTTTGATTTGTCTTTGAATCTTATACCCTTTGATTCTGTTGTGCTCGAGAATGGGGAGGTGGGTCTTAAAGTTTGACGTTTATCAATGTTTTCTTGATCGAGGTATATTGAGCAACTATGCAATTCCTAATCTATGCACAACTTAGTCTCACAAACCTTTCCCTTTCTTTGTGAAATTATCGCCTACATGCTATTTGTTTTTTTAAAAAAAAATTCTCTTTTCACTTACAGTTTGTTAGAATCTCGTCCTTGCTCTACCACGTATGTACACTGCATTATTGACCCACAATTTTGGGTACGTCGCTTTGGTGTTGTTGCGTGCTTTGTCCTTCTCCATTTGATATTGAAGTTTTGCCAAGATGACATTATTTCAGCCTTATCGCGTAAGTTCAACAAATATTTGCTCTATGTAAATCCGATTGTTGCTATATTTGTGTTGATTGTATGATATGATCAACATTTATAAGTCACAAAGAAAAAGGAGCACTGTTTAACGACACTTGAGAGACAATGGGCACCCAAGTTAATTAACTTTGTCGGTGATAAAATCAACTTACTTTATTGCGGTCATGTGTGCAATGAACGTCCAAAACTTGCGTGACATTTATATGTCTAATGTTTTGTTTTGTGCAGTTTTTAATGTATTGAAAACCGCTTCCATCAAGTTTGGCACTTATGTTTTGCGTTCTTGCTATGTGCAGTTCATTGTACAAATTCTGTTTACGGAACATTGGATCTTGCTTTGTATGGCTTTGCGTGAGCAAAAACCTTTTTGTTTTTTTTTTTTTTTTGATGCCCAGAATAAATTGGGGTCAGATCATGTCCAGAAAGTGCTACATATGATAATAAGCAAAACTAGTTTACTAAAATTTTTGTAAGCCTAATCATTGACAATCACTGATTACAGAAATATATCAATGAAATTTAACAGTCTTGTGATAGTTGTATCACAAATCAGTGACCTTTGTTGGGAGTTGAGTTTTAACGTTGTTATCCCCACTTGGCCAGTCATTTCCCCCTCGTTTATTCCCGTACAGAACAAAATGTGAGATGCTCTGTTCCCTTGACCTTTTAGATTAGCTTAGCATATATTAGAGGACTAATTCACAAATTATGTAGGAAATGTGATCAAATTTGTGTACAAAATATCTTTTTGTTTGCCATTCGCAGCCATGGCTGGGAATTCATGTGCTTTTTGGTCATAAAAAAAGTGGGATTCCTACGTGGCATCAAAAAGCTTGTTGGAGGTCAATATATCACTTGTATATTGTTTCGATAGGTTCAGTTTGGTGGAATACCCGTACTTCCTTTTCTTTTATATGCTCCACACAAGTCAGCGTTGCAGGAAAATATAACCGTGGCAAGGAAGAGACTGTCCTTGGTTGTTGAAACACCTATTGAATGATGTTCATTCACAGATTTTTAGGATGGTGTGCGAATGAAACACCCGTTTAGATTGGTTTTTGGCCGGAGTGAGATTTCAGTAGGTCTAGATATTTTATTTCGTAGCTCTGTATATTTACTATTAGTATTCTTGGATATATGCTATTACCTATGCTATGTTAAATCGTATTGGATTTAGAGTACCATTTGATTGGCCAGTCTTCGACCACCCTGCATTCGGTACCATTGTAGTTGTACAAGCAATTTTCATGTTAGTGTACTTCGGATGTTATTAATTATTGTGCTTATGCTTGATCAAAGACTTCTGCAATAGAACTATGAACAAGTTTGGAACAAACGTTAAATCTTTTAACCTTTTTCCACTTGAAGCTTTAGGTGGATCAAACATTTTGGAATTTGATTTTAGAGCTTGGAATATGTGGCATTGGAGGCAATGAAATATCAATCATGCTGTGTGAAAATAGTTTAATAAAATGCAATGGACACCCTAAATTGCAAACTACCATATATGGTATAAATTATATTACTTGTAGATGGTTATGGTATAATGAATTGTGTTGAATAACAAGTAGTCCAATATTAAAGATCCATTTGAGACAAATTGATGGAGAACAAGGTGCTCTTCAAGTGCAATACAGTAAATATTCCCAAGATCTTTTGCAAAAAATTGGTATTCCAATGACTAAGGTATGGACAAAGAGGATGAAAGAGACTTTACAAAACTTAATCATGAAACTGTATGACAAAGAGGGTGCTTTAGAAGATTCCAAAGCTATTTTAAAATTTTCTAATTTTTCACCAAGAATAATCACTTATTTTTATGTGTAAGATAATGGATAAGGTTTAAAACTTGAAGAACAAAATTTAGAACCCATAATATAAGTCTAAGCTGCATGACCAAGTTAAGGAAAAGTTTGATTTGCATATTAAGTTGTATTAAAGGACTTGTTTTTGTTTTCGGTTATTGGATTTTAAATTAAGGTTAAATTACATGTAAAAATAGGTTTAACTTCTTGGGTTTATTTGAACTTATAAGTTTAGCTGAATCTTGATATATTAGTTAGGATTTTTTCTTTAACTTTATGCCCAGTGATCATTAGTTATAGTCTTTTTAAGAATTTCTAATTAAGTAAATTTGTATTCCTTAATTAGAGGGATCTCTTGTAATTAAGGTTTTCCTATATAGTTTGTTAAGAAATATCTTTTCCTTATAGGATTATAATATTTACATGTCTATATAAAGGTTACAACTAGGTAAAATAAGTTTTGCTTTACCTTATTGTGTTCTTGGAAGAATACATTGTCTTCACTTATCAAAAAAGTGATCAATCTTTGTGACGTCTAAAGATTGAAGCATTTAAGACTTAGTTTTCTTAGAATTTTGATATGATTAACTCAACTTGTTTTCTAACTTTTTGAGGTGTGTATAACAAATTGATTTATGGATTTCTAAATTAGGTCGCCTAATGGGTTCTTTTTCAATTGATACTAAAGTCTTGGTTATAAAAACAAGTTACGTATCCTTTATCTATCTTTATTTAATACTTTTTTTTGTACTTTATTGATTCCTTGTGTTTCTTTGTTTAGTTCTTTTTGTTTGTTTTGATAAGCTTTTTGCCCTTGAAGTTGTATTAATTCTATGGGTGATTGATTTAATTAAAAAAATGTTGGCAAAAAAGTAAAAAACAAGAAAGTTGAAAAAAAAAACAAAAGGAAGATGAAGAAGTTATGTTTGAGCAGAGTAATGCATTTTAATTCTTTCAACCTATTGTGTATAAGGTTACAAATCTGATTTTTTTTTTCGCCAAGCTTAAAAAGGATATCTTGAATTTCTTTTAAAAGTTCTAATTTTGAGATTTGCTACTATCTAACAAATTGCTTCTTGTGATTTGTTAATCTTAAGTTTTTTAAGAACGTGAAAAGGTTGACTTAAGTGGAAAAAGGCAAAAGTGGTGAGATCATCATTGAGAAATGTCAAGCGATAACAATTTAATTTAAGGGTAAACATGTATGGAAGTGTGTAAGGAACAAATTTCTTATAATTACTAACGTGTTTCTACAAGTTGTAAACATGAGTAATGAAGGAGAATTACATGATTTAGACATAAAGATTTAGATGAAGATTATTATCGAGAAATTTAAGATGATAAATGCAAGGCTAGATGAGTTATAATCACCTAACAAATCCAAATCCTTTAGAAGGCATGTGATTGAGGAAGAATCAAACTATGAAGAATCAAGCTTAAAAAAATGCTAAAGTTAAACCATATGACTTTTATACACCTTTATCTGTGCTTAACCAACTTTAGATTGATATTTTTATGAACTTTGTCTTAGAATTGCCAAGTTTTCAAATTAGTAAGGACAAAATATTTGTTGTTGTTGATAGATTTAGCAAAATGATTCATTTTGTTACATGTTTTGAAGCTAATGATTCAACAAATGTTACTAGGATATTTTTTAAGAAAGTGGAACGGTTGCATAGATTGATAAGAACCATTCTTAGTGATAGGGATGTTATGTTTTTAAGTCATTTCTAGTATAATTTATGGAATAAATTAGGAATTAAATTCTTATTTTCTACTATTGTATATCCTTAAACAAATAAAAAAATTAAAGTAGTCAATAGGACACTTACTACTTTGTTACATACTATCATTCAAAAGAATCTAAGACAATGGGAAAAAATTTTGCCATATGTAAAGTTTGCTTATAATAGATTTTCTCATTCTACTACTTCCTTATCACCTTTTGAAGTTGTTTATGGTTTTAATCCTTTAACTTCTTTAGACATTTTATCTTTATGCATTAAAGAACGTGCTAACATTGATGGTAAGAAAAAGGCAGAATTTGTGATGGATTTGCATGCCAAGGTTTAGGTTGACATTGAAAGGAAGAATAAGCAATATGCTAAGCAAGTTAATAAGGGCCGAGTGAAGGTTGTTTTTGAACTTGGTGATTGGGTATAGGTGCATATGAGGAAGGAATGATTTTCCTTATAAAGAAAGTCCAAATTGTAGTCTTGAGGAAATAAACTTTTTAAGTCTTGGAGAGGATTAATGACAATGCCTATAAACTAGATTGAACAAGCAATTATGGAAATATTAATGCTACTTTTAATGTTGTTGACTTATTTTTGTTTAATATAGGTGATATGAGGATGAATCTTGTCATGAAAAGGGGGAATAATAGAGAATAAAATATTGTTCAAGTGCAACAAAGTAAGTATTTCTAAGATCCTTTGTAAAAAATTGATGGTCCAATGACTAGGGTAAGGATGAAAAGGATAAAAAAGGCTTTATAAGGCTTAATTATATAACTGTATGACAAAAAGGGTGCTTTAGAAGATTCAAATGTTGTTTTAAAAGTTTTCAATGTTACACTAAGGATAATCACTTATCTTTATGTGAAAAATGATGGACAAAACTTTAAACTTGAAGAACAAAACTTGGAATCCATGATATAAGTCCAAACTACGTGATCAAGCTAAGTAAAGGCTCGATTTGCATGCTAAGTTGTATTAAAGGACCTATTTTTGTTTTAGGTTGCTAGATTTTAAATTAAGGTTGAATTACATGTAAAAACAAGGCTTAATTTCTTGGGTTTATTTGAACTTTAGGTTCAACTAAATCTTGATATATTAGTTAAGGTTTTTACTTTGATTTTTATGCTTAGCTATCATTAGTTGTAGTCCTTTTAGGAATTTCTAATTAAGGTAAATTTATATTCTTTAATTAGAGGGATCTCCAATAATCAAGGTTTTATATATATATATATATATATATATATAGGTAGTTAAGAAATACCTTTTTCTTATAAGATTGTTATATTTACATGTCTATATAAAGATTACAACTATATAAAATGAGAATTAATAAGATTGAGGTATTTTTAGCAAGTTTTACTTTGCTTTCTTATGTTTTTAGAAGAATACATTGTTTTGATTTATTAAACAAGTAATTAACTTTTGTGACATATGAAGATTCGGGTTTTAGGATTTAGTTTTTTTTTAGAGTTTTGATATGATCAATCTAACTTGTTTTATAACATTTTAGGGTGTGCATAATAATTTGATTTAAAGGTTCCTAGGGTAGGTCACCTAGTGGTTCTTTATCACAAATTTATGTATAATGCATCAAATTATGATATTTTTCACTATATATACTACATTAATGACACTTTACACTATTCTGACAATATTGTCTACACACTTTACAGTAGGTATGACTTGTCAAAATTTGAGTATAAAGTACAAAATCTATACAAATTTAACTGTACAATTTAGTATTTTTTATACAGACTCAAATTTTATGAATTTAAATGGACTTAAAACAATTTTATCCTACATATAAAATATTTTTTTTACAAAAATAAAATTTTATATCAATTAAAAGAGATTTTATAGAAAAATAATAAATATTAATTTATTTTTTTCATATTATATAAAATATTATTTATATCGTATAAATTATTTTGCATATAGTATAAGATCTTTTTAACTTTATTTGAGTTAAAAGAGAATTTTGAGTCGTATAATTAATTCTTTTCAATGATTATTTGTGTCTATTTTATTTGTAGATTTTTCTATTCAACGAAATTTGAGGTGTTGTTTAAAAACTTTTAAAAAGCAACATTTAGGAAATTATTTCCATTTCCATTTGTAGTTTTTAAATCTATTGGCATTTTTTTGATTGGACAAACTATGTAAATAATGCTCCTTATACCCAAGATCCTATACTAATTTCAACAATTTTGTCTCATGTCTTTACATGTCTTGCAAGTGATATGTTATAGGGACCTTAAGTTATGTGAATTGATTATATGGTAGTAGAATTGTTGTTTTAACATGTCCATTCATGATTATATATATTATACACTTAAGTGGACAAAACATTTTTTGTTTATATACTACATTACTATAAAAATACTATGTAAAATTTTAGATTAAAAATATTGTGCCAAAAGACTATTAAACTCTCATTATATTGTATATAATTTTGTTATATGAGTATAAAAGAGGCCAATGAAAATTTATTATTTTTTTATTTACAATTGATTGAATGACTATATTTATCTTTATTATAATGAATGGTACCATTAATAAAGGAGTTACATATGTCAAGCATTTTAGATTGTGGTGTGTATTTGCTTGGTTCAATTACCAATTAGATGAGTAAATTGTCCAAATTAATAAAAAAAAAAAAGAGATTTATATTGTCACTAAAGGGTAACATTAAGAAACGTACATTTCTATTGATTACACCATCAAGCATATGCTAAAATATCTTGAGAAAGAGTTCTCTTACATAGCATTATTTATTTGTAAACTAATATTATTTCCAATTGTCACAAAGTATATTTATAATTGAGTAATTAAACTTTCCATAAAAGGAAAATGAGAGGAGTCAATTTAGTTAATCATCATTATTTGTTGTTACATGTCATTTACTAGAGGCATTTGATTCCCTCTTCCCCTATAGCACTTCATGTCTCTTAAACATTATACATATTGACCATACATATGGAACTCTGCCTTCAGGTTATCTCCTTCTCCTTTACTCCCGATACTCCCAAAATAACACAATTGAACCTTTTTAGTGTGGCTAGGCAGGAATATGTGTTGGAGTTCTTATAATAAAAAATAAAAATTGAAATTTATGTCTAATAGGTTTTGAATCTAAGACTTGAAGTTAATAAGTAACTATTTTATGCATTGTTTTATAATAAATGATAGAGAACAAAGGAATAGTTGTGTTTGTTAGGATTTAAACTCGTAATTATTGAATGAATGATTAAGTTTTTAACCATTGAGCTAAAGGTAACTATTACTCCATTTATATAAATATTGAAGTTTAACATTTGATAGATGCAATCTTTTCTTTCTTTTCTTGATATTTTATTATTTTATTAAAAATCATATTGTCTATGATATTGTTAAAAAAATATTATAGACAAATTAGATAGTAATTCTAAAAATACACTAACTTATCGAGGGTTTGATTTTGATAATGTAACCTATAGTTAAGTGTGCCTTATTTTATCTAATGAATGAATTTTCATAAACCTTTGGTGTAAATTAGTGAAGGTGAATTTTGCCATAAAAAAAAGTGACATCAAACATATAACTTGAAGCAATTTCTTTTAATTTTTAATGTAATTCTTTGTTTTTATTGGTCCAACAATCTTAAGGCAACATTATGTGCTATAGTTGGAACATTAAAAAAGTTAGCTTCTATCTTTATGAAATTAAAAAGGTTCGATGAAGGAAACTTTATACATTGGTAAAAAAGGGTTCACTTTTTGTTAATGTCATTATAAGTGATTTATGTTCTAAATACTAAAAAGTCAAAAGAGTTAGAAAGTGTTATTGTCAATACCTAAAAGAGACAAAAATGGAAGAAAAACAATGAGATATGCAAAGAATGCATCTTGAACTCAATGAACAATTTGTTATGTGATGTCTATTATAATTTTTAAATTGTAAAAAAAAAAACAATGGGAGAAATTAAAGATAAAATATATACAAAAGAATATAACAAGTAAGAAATGTCTTATTTCAAAATTCAATAATTATAAGATGATTGATAGCATGCTAGTAATGGAATAATTTGTTGAAATTGTGAGAACACTTAATCAATTTTCACAACACAAGATATTTATGGATGAAACCATAAATTTAAGTTTAATAATAGACAAATTGTCTCCTCCATAGAAAAATTTCAAGATAAGCATAAAGTATAAATTAGAGGATATTTCTCTTAAAAAACTTGCTAATTATCTTTATGTAGAAGAGGAATTTTGCCTATAAGAAGAAAATAAAATCCAAGTTTTTCATGTTTCAAAAAATGTATATAGTTAAGGATGAATAATCAAGCAATTTCTTTTAACAATAGAAGGAGTCAATCCAATAATGACAAAAAGCAACATAAAAGGTAAAAGAAAAATGACAAATGTCATTTTTATTAAAAGAAAAAACATTATAAATTTGAGTATTGATTTTTCAAAAAGAAAAAAGAAAAACAAGCTATTACTAGAGCAATAAATAAGAAAATGGTTACCATAATTATAAAGATCAATTTAGTGCAAGATAACAATGCTTGGTGGATTGATTCTAAGACTACTTAACATGTTCGCAAAAACAAAAGTCTCTTCAAAGAATTAAAATCAATAACTAATGGTATTGTTGTATACGTGAGAAATTCTATGACAATTTCTGTTATGGGAATTGAGGAAGTAGAATTGCATTTTACTTCTAGGAGAATGATTAATTTTACAAATGTATTTTGTATTTTAGAAGTTAGGAAAAATTAAGTTTCAAGTAATCTCTTAAACAAATATGATTTTAAACTTATATTTGAGGCAAATAACTTCGTCCTTTTAAAAGGAGATGTATTTATGGGAAAGGGTTATCTGTGTGATGGAATGTTTAAACTTAATATTGATGCAACAAATAATAATAATAATAATAATAATATTTTTACTTATATTATTAAACATTCTTTTTTATAGCATAATATATTAGGCCACATAAATTTCAAAAGATTACAAGACATGATTAAATTAAAATTATTATCATATTGTGATACATCTAAAGAAAAAAGGCTTAACTTATATGTTAACAAAAGTAACTAAAAGTGCATTTGCAAGCATTTGAGGATTTTCAAGTATGTTAGAATTAATTCATAGTAATATGTGTAATTTGAACAACCTAAAACTAGGAGGAAATAGATATTTTGTGACATTCATTAATGATTATTATGGATTTTGTCATATTTATTTGTTGCATACTAAAAATGAAGTTCTTAAAAGATTCAAAATCCACAAATTTGAAGTTAAGTTATAATGCAAATTTAATATTAAATGTTTATGATTTGATATAAGAGGAGAATATTATGATATTACATTTTTTGAGTCCATAGAAATCATTCATTAAACAATTGCTCCTTATACACCTAAAAAGGAAATGGTTAATGCCATCTTATCAAATTTTGACTTAAGCAATGAATTTTAGGGTGAGGCATTATTTACTACATGTCACATTTTAAGTAAAGTTCTAACAAAAAAGAACAAAATAACTTCATATAAGTTCTAGAATAAAGGGAAACTAAACCTTAATTATTTAAGGGTTTAGGGCTATAGAGCAATTGTTAAAATTCTTAAACCTAAAAAGGAAAAATTGGGTAAAAGGGAAATTAAAAGTATTTTCTTAGAATATACTCATAATGGCAAGGCTTCTCAATTTATGGTCATAGAGTCTAATAACTTTATGTTTGTTAACACAATCATAAAATCAAGGAATGTTATTTTGATGAAAATAGGGTTATCTCTATGTTTAAATTTCAAAATAAAAGCAAATTCTTGATAAGGAAAATGATGGATGGATTGGTGAAAGGAAATGAAAATGATGAAGTTATTAAACTTTATAATAGCAAAAGAGTAAGGAAAACAAAGTCTTTTGATCATTTATTTTATATTCTCACTAAAAGAAATTAAAGAATCTATGAGAAATCAAATTTTATATTGTTTTAATGTTGAAAACGATCATAAGACATTTAGTGAAGTGATGAAATGAATTTAATTATAAGTAGTAAAATTTGAAAATAAGTAGACCTCGTACTTGGTACAAAGCCAATTGGATGTAAATGGGTTTCCAAAAGGAAATAAAGGTTAATGAAACTATTGATAAGTTTAAAGTTAGGCTAGTTACAAAAGGCTTTACATAAAAACATAATGTCAATTATTTTGATACATTCTCACCAATGGCTAGAATTACCATAATTAGGCTATTCATTACACTCTTCTTAATTCATAGCCTAGTAATTCATCAAATAAATGTAAAAACAACATTCTTAACTGATGAATTAGAAAAAGGAGTGTATATAGTGCAACTTAAGGGATTTGCTATGTTTAGTTAAAAGGAGAAGATGTGTAAATTAGTTAAATCTATGTGTGGACTAAAATAAGTACCTAAGTAATGATATAAAAAATTTAATGAGATAATACTTGCTAATAGATTCAAGATTAATGAATTAGGCAAATGTGTTTATAGTAAGTTTGAAGAAGGAAAAGGTGTCATTATTTATTAGTATGTGAATGATATGTTAACCTTTGGGACTGACTCAAAACAAGTTAAAGTTATCAAAATGTTTTTGTCAAGTAACTTTAATATAACTTTAATATAAAAGCATATTAGTGGCTTATGAAATGAGAATGGCCCTAATAAAGAAAGAAAAGAAGTTTAAGGTGGAGAAGGAGCTAACCTTCAAAGTAATGAAGAAGTTGAAGATTGAAGACCAAGAAAAGGAAGTGATAGCAGCTTTGAAGAAGAAGATGGTGATACTAAGATAAATGAAGTCATGATATACATCACCAGGAACTTAAAGAAAGGAAAAGGGAAGTATAAGGGAAAATTACCCTTGAAGTGCTTTAGGTGTAGAGCAATTGGATACTTTGTCATGGACTGCCTAAAGAGAAGAGAAGCAAATAGTGAGGATGATGATGAGTTGATCCTAAGGAGGAGAACAAAGCAATCCAACTACTATAAAGCTGAAAATTCAGGTACCAAAAGGAAAAAGAAATTCTTGAGATCCAAAAGAAGGAATTTCCTAAGAAAGCTAGATGAAAAAGATTATGAAGAGGAAAGTGATGATGATTCTAATGATGAGGTTGCAAAGGGTGTGCTAGTTGCTTAAGTAGATGATGATCAAGAATCTTCAAATGATAAGGAATCAACAAAAGAGGAAAAGGATGAATTGGTACGATAACTTGAGATTGAGTTGAGGGCTTGTTTATATAAAAACAACAAGCTAGAAAAAAAGGTAAATAATCTTAAAAAGCTATATGAAAATTCTACTATTAATGAATTTGATCTCCAGGAGAAGATAAAGGAGTTTAAAGTAAAAAAGAAGGAGTACTTGAAGAGAATTGAGAAGTTGAGTGTACTTGAGGTAAAGCAAGGCAAGATACACAAAACTCTTGGTGCTAAAGTGATTGCATAAGAGCAAGAGATGTTGACTTTGCAAGCTAAGCTTTAAAAGGTTGAGTCTGAGTTGAGGAAGCATATAGAAAGCTTTATATAGGCCATAGAAGTAAAAAAAAGAGTCATCATCAGAAAATGTCATCAAGGAGGATACTACTAAAAAGTTGGATGAGTGTCTGAGCAATCAAAGACCTCATTCCATAGAGAAGAGAGGACTTGGCTATATTGAAAAACTGAGTAAAAAGGTAGAAGAAAAGAAGAAAAATATGTTTATATCTGAAAGCAAGCATAATGATGTAACGGAGAAATGAGACCAATCCAAGTTAAAATAGGTTATGAAAGATATGGTGGAGACTCCTATCTAAAAGAGACAAGCTGTCAAAGATCATGAAAAGGCTGCCACACTAGTTGTTAAAGAAAGAAGACATGAACTTGGTAAAAGAAGTAAATCTAGGTTCGTAGGTTTTTGCTGAAGTTGTGGTAAGTATAGGCACAAAGCTAATGCTTGTTGGTATACTCAACCTATAATAAAGTGGAATGTAAGGCAATGATGGTGTGTTAAAGATTCAAGGTATTAGTGCTATTGAAATTGGTGCAGAAAAATTGAAATCAAAGAAAGTGCTTTATGTTGAAGGATTAAAACACAATCCTATTAATGTTAGTCAGCTTTCTGATGATTGACATGAAGTTACTTTCAAGAAAAGTGGCTGCACAGTAAAGAGACTAAACAAATGGTGTTGTTCTTACTAAAGGTGAAAGAACACATGAAAACTTATACCAAGTTTCTAGGAGTATAAACACATGTTACATGAGCACTAAAGATGAGAACTTATTGTAGCATAGAAGATTGAGACATCTCGAACAAAAGGGGTTGAACAAGTTATCTAGAAATGAAGTTATGAGAGAAGTATCCAAGTTGAGAAGAAAGAGAGAGAGATGTAATTTACAACACGTGTCAAAAAGGGAAGATGGTGAATGCTCCCAATAAAAATGTGGAGATCCAAATGGAAAAGCCATTAGAGCTCATCCACTTGGACATCTGTTGGACTATGAGACAAAGATCAATAAAAGGTAGATATTTGTTATTCCTATAGCTTTGTATGAGTTGTAATTGTTGTCAACTAGGTTTAAGTCTGCAAGAAAGTAAAGCCACATGGAAAGGCAAGAAAGTAAAAGTAAAACCACATAGAGGGAGAAGAAAGTAAATCTACCGCGTAAGGGCAAGAATGTAAATCCGCTACGCAAGTCCTATTAGGATTTCACGGAAGAGAGTATATAAGGAACTTGGAAGACAAAACTAGGGTAAGGCAAACACAATTGAATACTCAGCAAAACACCATAGAAGAACACCAACTGCAAAAGAAAATAGAAACCGTGCAAGCAAAGAGAGTAGCTAGCCAAAACCTAGTGCAAATAGAAACCACAAAACATTTGAAGAGTGGAGTCGGCCAAAACCTAGAGAGAGAAATCATCAAACACCATTGAAAAAGAGAGAAATCCAGCGGTAAGAGAGAGGAATTCAGCTGGAAAGTAAGAGAGAGAGAGAAATAGATGACACAGCAAGAGAGAGAGAAATGAACGTCATGGCTGGATGGTGAGAGAGAAAGCACGACATAACAAGAGAGAGAAACGGGTTGACACAGCTGGAAGGTGAGAGAGAAAGTACGACACAGCAAGAAAAAGAAACAAGTTGATGGCAAAATAGAGAAATGGGTTTACGGCAAAATAGAGTAGACAAACGACAGAAAAATAGACAGAGACGATTGAAGAGGGGTGGACAAAGAGAGAGAGATCGTCAATAGAAAAATAGAGAAAATGAGGACGATCGAAAATCAAATTTAGGGGACAAACGAAGAATAAAGGTTGAGAGAGAGAAAAAGAGGGGGACGATAGAACAATACAGAAAAATAGGGAAGACGGCCAAAGGAGAGAATGAACGACTGGACGGTAAAATAGGGGAAGGAGAGAAACACCCGATACGGCCAAAATCGAGGTGGATGGGAAAGAGGTGAACGGCAAAATCAGGAGTGGACAACAAAGGAAAAGGGAGTTGGACAATAAAACAAAGAATGGACGGCGTGAGACCAAAACGTGCATATGCGTGAGACCAAAACATGTGATAGTGTGAGACTAGAACTTGCGTCGGCATGAGACTAGAAAGGTGAGATGAGTTGTGAGACAAGGAGACGGGTGAGGCCGTGAGACGGTGAAAGCAAGAGCTATGTGAAACAACATAGAGAAGAAATTTGACAAAGCATTGAAAGAACTCAACGTCTTTCCAGATTTCTTCAAGAAAGGTTATAGAAAGTGTTGCGGTGAACGTTTAAGTGGTAGTAAAGCAGCCTTTCAATTCAACAGAAGCTAAACAAGTTAAAAGAAGCATAGACACAATAAGTGACACTTTTTGTATTGTACTTGCTTAGTAATTACAATATTGAATGGAGTAGAGGATTAAGACATCCATTGTAACTGTAATTTTTAAGTATAGTGGATAGTCTTGGTAAGGGAGAGTCTTTACCACCGTGGATGTATGTCATATTGACGGAACCATGTAAATCTTGTGTGTCCTTAATTTACTTTACGTTTTGTGATTAGAATTGAGTTATGAGCGCAACTACAGTATCAGTCAACCTATAACCTAACAAAGAACTAAATAAGAACATCCAAATTATCTATTAGGCAAGGTCTCTAAAAGGTGACTTTGAGGACTATTATAATCTTTTAAGAATAGGTTGAAGTTGTTCACTTACTTGCAAATTACAAATTGTGGTGATATTGATTTACCCCCTCTCTCAGTATCACAAACTAGTAGATCCTAGGGAAAAGTTGGGAACTTCAATTGGTATCAGAGCACTGGTTCACCAGTTTGAAACTTAACAGCTTGGTGTACTAGTTTGAAGGGTTTCATAAGTTTTAACTTGTTCAGCATACTAAAAAATGGATGTCAGTACCAGCACCAGTACTACTTACAATAAAAAGGTTCCAATTTTCAACGAAACTAATTACCATATGTGGAGAGCAAGAATGCAAGTGGTATTTGCAACCATGGGCATGAACGTGGTGAAATGCATACAAGAGGGTTTTGTGGTTCTAGAAGAAGGTAAAGACCTAACCCTAGAGGATTTAAGACAGTTTGTGATAAATGGGGTCTCAAATGTCATAATTTCAGCATTGATAGATGCTGAGTATGTTAAATTTATGGATTGCAAATTTGCCAAGGAGATATGGGACAAATTGTAGAAAGTCTATGAAGGTGATGGCAAAATGAAGGAGGCTAAGCTTCAAGTGGGAGAGATATGAATCTCTCAGAATGCAGAAGAATGAGACAGTTCAAGAGTTCTTCACCAAGGTTATTGATGTTGTAAACGACTTGAGAAGTCATGAGAAGAGCAAGAAGAACTAATTGATTGTAAAGAAAATTCTGAGAATTCTGCCTGAGAGGTTTGCTTTAAAAGTGACAGCTATAGAGGAGAGTAGAGATCTCAATTCTATGTCTCTACATAATCTCCAGTGTAATCTTATTACATATGAGATGAGAATAAAGTCAACTGAAAGCTCCTCAACTTCAAAGCTACCAAAGGAGGCAGCTTTCAAAGTTATGAGACACTTGAAGATAAGAGAAGAGGAAGACTCATCTAGTGAGGATGATAATGGTGATGAGGAAGAAAGTGAAAGTGAAGTGTTGGCTTACTTTACAAGGAAATTTAAGAAGGGGTCTAAGAAGGGAAAAGGATAATTGTCCTTAAGATGTTATCGATTTAGGCAGACTGGATACTTTGCTTTTTAGTGCAAAGTGAAACTTGATGCTGAAGATGAGGATGTTGATGATGAGTTGAATTCAAAATAAAAAAGACCATCATTTAAATCAAAGAAGTCCAGCAAGAAGACTGCCAACCCACAGAAGAAGAAGAGAGACTCATTCAAGAGTTATGGGGGTCAGATAAAAGAAGCTGATGAGGAGGAAGATGAAGAATCATCAGATGAGCATACCTTTATGGCATTAGCTTAAAGTGGTAGTTCAACCTCTAAAGAGGAAGAAGAGGTTGATGAAGAAGAACCAGATCTTGAAGCTGAGTTGGAAGCAACTTCAAAGTAGATAATCAGAAGGGGCAGAACCATAAAAAGGTTGGAGGCTCACATAAAACAAGTTGAAGCAAAGTCTAAGGAAGCTAAAAGTCAAAAGGATGAAATAAGGGCTGAACATATTGACTTGAAGAAAGATTTGAAGAACAAATCAAAATATATAAAGACCTTACAATAGAGCTTGGCTCAAGGGCTTTAAAATTTGAAGAAATGGAGAAAGAGTTGCTTAGACTTCAGAAATAACTCAAAAGTAGTAAAGAGAAACAAGCTCTACAAGAGAAAAGAAGAATGAGACTTTGCCACAAAAGTTGAAAGAGAAAGTTGTGACTCAGGAGAAGATAACTGAAGAAGAGAAGACAGTTATCAAACCAAAGCCAAGGCCAAAAATGATATATGTGGTTAAAGAGCAGCAGCCCATAAATACTACGTCTCAGAAAGAAAAGAAAGTTAGCTAGCCAAGGGCAATGGCTAAACAGAAGAAGGAGAAAAAGGTGATTGAAATAAAAGTCACACAAGCAAAAAAGTCAACTACTTTGTCTATATAGCAAGTGATGAACAAAAAAGATAAGCTATGATCAAACCCAAGAAGAGGCAATTTCAAGGTCATTGCCTTTATTGTGGAGTTTGGGGTCATAAGGCAAGTAATTACTGGTGGAGAAGGCCAGTATATGTCTCCAACTTGAGAAGATATGATGCTGCATATAGGGGAGACAATACAAAACTCAACGGAGAATACTTATTGTGAGTTCTTACACATACTGTAAAAGGTAAGGACACACTAACGAGGATTGTTGATGGAAGCCCAAACCAGTAGTTTCAAAGAACAAGTTTGCTATATTGGCAGACTTGGAACAATGTGAAAGGTACGGGCAGGATGGTCATAATGCCAAGAGATGCATGAAACTTCTCCCTAAGCAAGAGAAGGCACTCAATGGCACAGTGAAAACAAGCGGTGCAGTCAAAGTTGAGAAAAAAAGAGAAAGCTATCTTCTACCCAATTTAAAAGAAGGAATATAAAGTTAAAAGGGAGATGGCTAATATAGCTGAAATTTCACTCAAATTTGACTACAAGGATAAGCAATGGATCCTTAACAGTGGATGTACTTCATACATGATGGGAGACAAGAGTACATTGTCAAAGCTAAACAAGTCAAGAGAAGACAAAGTCAAGTTTGGCAATGATGATTCACTCAATATCAATGGTTAGGGTTCAGTAAACATTGGAAGAGGAAAGCTGAAAGATGTTTTGCACGTTGAAGGACTCAGATAATCTAGCATCTGTCAACAAACTATGCAATGAAGACCATAAGGTAATATTCACAAAAATAGGTTGCTAGGTAAAGAGTAAAGAAGATAATACTATTGCAAGAGAACAATTGGAAATTTGTTTGTGATTGATGAAGAAAGAGATCCTCTTGCAACTAAGACTGTGCAAGAAAGAAAGCCAAAGAAAACATGAACCAGTACTCATCAAGAAAATCAGATCATAGGTGACCTATTAGCAGGAGTTATAACAAGAAGAAGAATTGTGGGAGCTACTGCTTTACTCTCACAAGTTGAACCTAAATCTGTTAAAGAGGCTACATAAGATCTAACTAAATCTTTGTCCATAAAGCTGTTTGAAAAGCACATAATGAGTCTGTTTGTGCGAATACCTCATCAAGCTTGAAAATCAGGTGAATCCTCCATCTCTACTTTATGAGTTTTTTAGTTTTGTAATTGGTTGGCAAAGGGGGAGAGAAGTAACAGTGCAGGGGGAGCTGTTGAGAAAGGGGGAGTGCATATTTAGGAGAAGTTGAAACTGCTGCATAGTGACTTTTGTTATGAGTGCTGCCAATAATTATAAAGGGAGAGATTGTTGTTCCCATAGCCTTGTATATGTTGTAATTGTTGCCAACTAGGTTTAAGTGTGTGAGAAAGTAAAGCCACATGGAAGGGCTAAAAAGTAAATCTGCTGGGTAAAGGCAAGAACATAAATTTGTCACGTAAGCCCTATTAGGGTTTTATGGAAGAGTATATAAAGACCTTGGAAGACAAAACTAGGGTAAGGCCAACACAATTGAATACTCGGCAAAACACCAAACCCTACATGGAAGAACACTACCTGCAAAAGAAAAGAGAAAACGTGTAAGCAAAGAGAGTATCCGGCCAAAACCTAGTGCAAATAGAAACCACAAAATATTGGAAGAGTGGAGTCAACCAAAACCTAGAGAGGGAAACCATCAACCACCACTTGAAAAAGAGAGAAATCCAGTTGTAAGAGAGAGAAATCTGGTTGGACAAGAGAGAGAGAAACGAATGACACGACAAGAGAGAGAGAGAGAAATGAACGTCATGGTTGGATGGTGAGAGAGATAGCACGACATGACAAGAGAGAGAAATGGGTTGACGACAAAATAGAGTGGACGATTGACAGAAAAACAGACAGAGACGACCAAAGAAGGGTGGATGAAGAGAGAGAGAGAGAGAGAGAGAGAGAGAGAGACTGTCGACAAAAAAATAGAGAAAACCAGGACGGTCGAAAATTAGATTTGGGGGACGAACGAAGAACAAAGGTTGAGAGAGAGAAAAAGAGGGGGATGGCAGAACAATACGAAAAAATAGGGAAGTCGGCCAAAGGAGAGAAGGAACAGCTGGACGTCAGAACAGGGCAAGGAGAGAAAAGCCCGATACGGCCAATATTGGGGTGGACAAAAAGAGGTGAACGGCAAAATCAGGAGTGGACAACAAAGGAAAAGGGACCTAGATGACAGAACAAAGAGTGGATGGTGTGAGACCAGAACGTGCGTTAATATGAGACCAAAAACGTGAGATAAGTCGTGAGACAAGGAGACAGGTGAGACCGTGAGATGGTGAAAGCAAGAGCTGTGTGAAAGAACATAGAGAAGAAATTTGGTGAAGCATTGAAAGAACTCAATGTATTTCTAGATTTCTTCAAGAGAGGTTAAAAAGAATTGCGATGAACTTTTAAGCAGTAGTGGAGCACCCTTTCAATTCAACAGAAGCAAGACAAATTATAAGAAGGGTAAACACAGTAAGTGACACTCTTTGTATTGTACTTGCATAGTAATTGCAATATTGAAAGGAGCAAAGGATTAAGACATCTATTGTAACTGGAATTCTCAAGTATATTAGATAATCTTGGTAAGGGAGAGTCCCTACCACCGTGGATGTATGTCACATTGACGAAATCATGTAAATTTGTGTGTCCCTAATTTGCTTTACGTTTTGTGATTTGAATTGAGTTGTGAACGTAGCTAAAGTGTCAGCCAACCCATAACCTAACGAAGACCTAAACAAGAACATCCGAATTGTCTATTAGGCAAGGTATCTTAAAGGTGACTTTAGGGACTATTGTGATTAATAGGTAGTAATAGATCTACCTTAGTCGAGTCTGAGAAAAATTTTGCTTTTAAGAAGAGGTTGAATTTGTTTAATTACCTATGAATTGGGAATTGTGGTGATACTAATTCACTCCTCTTTTAGTATCACAAACTAGTAGATCATAGGAAGAAGTCGGGAAATTCAGTATTTTATCTCCTTCATTGATGATTTTACAAGACTAACTTGCATTATGTTCTTGAAACATAAATCAGAGACTTTCAATAATTTCAAGAGCTATAATAGGCTAGTTGAAAACTAGTAGGGGGAAAAATTAAAAGGCTCAGGACAAATAATAGGATATAATACATATGTGGTGAATTTAAAGATTATTTAGAGAAGTATAGAGTGAAGCATGAATATATTAGTCCTTACACACCCCAACAAAATGAGGTGGTTGAAAGGAAGAATGGAAGCCTAGTGGAGATAGCAAGAACTATGTTGGTTGAGCATGGTACATCATATGGCTTCTGGAGAGAGGCTATCACCACTGCAACTTAAGTTCAAAACAAATGTCTGATAAGACCAAATACTAAGAAGACATCCTATAAGTTAAGGTATGAAAAGAAGCCAATTGTAAAACACTTTAAAGTGTTTGGGAGCCCGTGCCCCATTAAAGTCAAAGGTAAGCATCTCGACAAATTTGATGAGAAGGCTGATGAAGGCATATTCTTGGGTTATGTACCAAATGAAAGAGGCTTTAAATGCTACAACAAAAGGTTGCTAAAAATAGTGGATAGTTTTGATGTTAAAGCGATTGAAGATGGTGTTGCAATGCAATCATAACATATAGAAGTTAAAGATGCCATGTATAACTATCGAAGAGAGTCCAATAGTGATAAACGTTGATTCTCAAGTCACAGGTGATGAAGAAGAAGAATCAAGGCACTCCCAAACTTATAGAAGAGTTAGAGCTGAAGTTCAAGCCAAAAATATTATTCGCAAGAAAAAGGACTCTGTGCAGATGAAAAGAAGACTAAGGAGTAGTGAACAAACCTCACTGATTTCTAAGGTTGAACCCAAGTTCATGGAAGAAGCATTAGATCATAAAGAATGGTTAGATGTTATGAATGAGGAGCTTGACCAAATTGAAAAGAACAACACTTGGTGTTTAGTACCTAGACCTAAAGGGAAAAACATCTCTGAAACCAAGTGTTCAAAAATAAGCTTAATGAAAAAGGTAAGGTGGTAAGAAACAAGGCAAGACTTGTCTGCAAAGGCTACTTACAAGTAAAAGGTGTTGACTTTGAAGAGACCTTTGCTCCGATGGCCAGACTTAAAGCACTCAGAATATTTATGGCCATTGTTGCTTAAAGGAACTACAAATTCTATCAGATGAATGTGAAGTCTACATTTCTAAATGGAGAGCTTAAAAAGGAGGTATTATCGAATAACTTGAAGGTTTTATATTTGATCTTGATGGTTCAAGTGTGTGTAGATTGAAAAAGGCTTTATATATGGCTTAAAGCAAGCTCTAAGAGCATGGTATTCCAAGTTAGATACATTCCTTAATAACATAAAGTTCAGAAAAGGGAATGTGGATAACAACTTGTATATAAAAGAAGACAACCAAGGCCAATTAATTGTTATGGTCTAGGTTGATGACATAATCTTTGCTACAAAAAAAACAAAGCCCTATGCACTGCCTTTGCCGAGCAGATGAAGAAGAATTTTGAGATGTCTATGCTTGGTGAAATGAAATTCTTCTTAGGATTACAGGTATTGCAAAGCGAGGATGGAATTTTTCTCTCCTAAGAAAAGTATGCTTGTGAGCTATTAAAAAGGATTAGGATGGGGAATTCTAAAGAAGTAAGCATTCCCATCACGATTGGAACAAAGTTAAGTAAGGATAAAAAAGGCAACATGGTTGACTAGAAGGAATATAGGAAGTTTATTGGAAACTTGTTGTATTTGACAACATCAAGGCTTGATATTATTTTTGTTGTAACCCTTTATGCTAGATTTCAAAGTGACCTCAAGGAGTCTTATCTCGTAGTGACTAAGAGAATTTTAAGGTATATCAAAGACACAATAAATTATTGGCTACTTTATATGTATACAGATACAGATTAGGCTGGAAATTATGAGTACAGTAGGTCAACATCTAGTGGTGCATTTTATTTAAGCAGTAGATGTGTTTCATGGCATAGTAAGAAACAAAATTCAATAAATCTAAGTACTGCAAAGGTTAAATATGTGGCTACCACTCAGACTTGTACTCAACTACCATGGATAAAACAATAGGTTGAAGACATGAAAGTGGATGTACAACCACCATTGCTAATTGGTTGCAAGAACCAAAGTTCCATCAATTTGTCAAAGAATCTTGTCTTAACACTCCAAAATTAAACATATTGAAATCAAGTACCACTTCATTGAAGAGAAGGTGGAGAAAAATGAAGTAAAGTTGAAGTATGTGCTGACCGTAGAGCAAGTGGCAGATATATTCACTAAACCTTTGTTAAGAGAGATGTTCTAAAAGATAAGGCTGACCCTATGTGTTCAACCAATCCTTAGAGGTTGAGGTATTTTCTAACCCTTCTTCCCTTCCCTTTACTATTATTCTTTGGATTTGTTGTCAAAAAGAGAGATATTTTGCATAAATGCAAAGAAAGTGTAATACTCATAAAAAAGGGGGAGTAGCTTAATGGATAAATAGGGAGAACTTGTCAAAGGGAAGAAGTAGGCAGGGGGAGTAGTAAGTGATGCATGTTTCAAGGGGAGCAAAATGACTTTATGAATGGGATGTCATCTATAGTTGGATTAATGTGTCGCCAACAAATCCAAAGAGGGAGATTTGTGAACCTATCTTTGATTTTATGTTATAAATATCATTAGGATATAGTGAGGTCATTGAGAGAAACCGGTGATGATAGGTCAACCATGGCATTAAGGAGTTAATGTTGACTATGACCCTAAATTTTAGGGGCCACGATTGACAGTTGACCATTGACCTTGAATTTTAACACTAGCTATTAATTGTAGGGCAACATGTGAGAATTAACAATGACTATTGATGATCATGTAGCCTTAATCCCAAGGCTCTATAAATACCCCTAGGTGTTTTTCAAAAAGAAAAAGAGGGGCTGTAGAAAACTAAATGAATGACAAAGGCAAGGCAGCCAGCCAAGGAGAGAAAGAAAGAAGGCAAGGCTACTAGCCAAGGAGAGAAAGAAAGAGAGTAAGGTAGTCGACCAAGGAGAGAAAAAAAGAGGGCAAGACAGTCAGCCAGGGAGAGTGTAGTAGCCACTAAGGAGAGGCAAAAAGGCAACCAGCCAAAGAGAGTGCAGCAACTACTAAGGAGAAGCAACAAGGTGAAACTAGCCAAGGAGGAAAGAAAGAAAGCAAGGTAGTTAACCACCTATACCAACAAACACCACCAAGATAGTCATCCGTATTATCAAAAACCACCAAGGTAGCCACTTGCACTAGCAAACCACTAAGGCAGCAGCTAGTATGAGAAAACAGTTGCAACACATTGGGATAGCAGTAGTAGGGTGAGAAAATAGCTACAACTTGTAGGGATAGCAACAACGGGGTGAAAAGACAACTACAGCACGCGCAGATAGTAGCAACGGTGCGAGTAAACAACTGCAACATGGGTTGATAACAACAGTAGTGCAAGCAGACATCAACAGCATGAGCAGATAGCAACAATGATGCAAGCAGATAGCAGTAGTGCAGGTTGATAGTAGCAGCGGTATAAGCAGACAGCAACAATGCGAGTGAATAGCAGTAGTGGTGCAAGTAGACAATAGTAACACGGGCGGATAGTAGTAATTGTTTGAGTAAACAGTAGCAATACGCTCAAATAGCAAGAATAGCTTGTGTAGACAACAATTATAGTGCGTACAGATAATAGCAATGTGTGCGAACAGAAGCAATTGCAGTGCATATGAACAGTAGGAGTAGTGCGAGCGGACAACATTAGAAATGCACAGAGAGTAGTGGCACCACGTAAAGACTATAGGAGCAAAGCACATGACTAGCAATGACAGCGTGCACGAATAGCAACTGCAATGTATATGGATAGCATTAGCATCACATGTAGTACTAGTAGCAGGTGAGACAATATTGACAATGAAGGAAGGAAATCTATATTCTGCTCTACCAGTTTGTACACTTTGAGTGATCATTCTCCAGGAAAGGTTTTACCATAAACTCTTGATAAATTTTTTGAAAAATAGGGTAAGATACCCTTGGAGTGATTAAGAGATCAATTCCTTAATTGAGAGATCTTTATAAATGGTTAAGGAGTAGTCCTTCCATAAATGGTGAAGGAGTGATCCTTCCACAACATTATTGTATCCATTGATAGTAAGAATGGATTGTGTGATTTAGGAGGGATTCTATCACACCATGGTTGTAACTCACATTGTGGGTGAACCACATAAAAATTGTCGTGTGTCCCTAAGTGATTGCACATTAATTTTTTAGTCGTACGGTCACGCTAACATAAAGGAAAAAAAAAAAGGATCATCGGCTTTAACAAGCAACAGAGGTTAAATCTGGATTGATTTGTAAAAAGTGCATATCTCACACTAATTCACCTCTTTCTCAATGTAAGACCTAAACAGTCCTCATCACACCTTTCCTTGCTGTTGCACTCTTGGTTGAACTATTGTTGCACCTTCCTTGGCCAGCTACTGCTACACTTTCCTTGGTTGGTGGCTATTGCACCTTCTTTTGCCAACTATTGTTGTACCTTCCTTAGTCGATGACTATTCCCCCTTTTTGGCCAGTTGTTGGTGCACCTTCTTTGGTCGGCTATTGCTACACCTTCCTTGGCTAGTTGTTGCTGCACCTTCCTTGGCTAATCACTCTCTTTTTAGTGGTTGTCTCTTTTTGTAACTGATCAGTCTCTTTTTTACAACACACCCACATCTTGAAAGATGCATAGATATATTTAAAACCTTTGAGATTTAGGGTTACATAATCATCAATGGTTAGTATTGATTCCTAAGAGTTGCTTACTTACTTGCAAAGAGCAATGTACTATGCAATATAGTGATATCACTTTAATAGTAAGAAATGGTCAATTTGTCAATAATTAATTTATTATTACCTCTTAAAGGTATTCAAAAGTAATTATGATTATAACATTAATATCAAATTCATCTTAAATTGATTATGACATGAAATGGAATATGAAATTTCCTATTTAAGTTTTTTGTTATTCTATATGTAATTTTCATTTATATTTTAGGTTAATATTTTTAAAATTTTGTTTCTTTTATATACTGTTATTTTTTTATGAAATTTTACATGTGATGAAATGTTGAATTTTGTAATATACTATAAAAATTTTATATTTTTTTATGTATTCTATAAGAAAAATATTTTTCTTGCCATATATCATTTTTCAAAATTAACACTAAAAATGAAATTTTCATGACATAAAATTTACATGTATAGAA
>JAHLGO010000309.1:8614093-8698021 GCA_020615895.1 Ceriops decandra
AGAGAGAGAGAGAGAGAGAGAGAGAGAGAGAGAGAGAGAGAGAGAGAGATGCAGTGTAATGGTGACCTTCACGAGAACTTTTTCTTATTGAGAGGGGTTCTCTTTTACTGCACAATAGGAAAGTTTTAAGAGAGATGGCCTCTGGCGGAAGAGATGCTGAACGTGTGAAGCTTAAGTTGGAAGTGAAAGTTGAGGTATGATGGACAACATTATAATAATCTTTCAGACTTTGTGAGAAGGTAGTCTTTGTGTTCAATTATTCTCCTTTTGTTTTTCTTTCTTATACAGGCCACAGAATATGATAAAGTAGGGTCAGTGTTGCGAATACGTGGGAAGAATATTTTAGAGAATGAATATGTGAAGGCAAGTTGAATCCTCTTTTTGACGTTCAGTTTCAAGATTGAATGATGTTGTACGTGTCTCAAACTTACCACTGTTGTATTGCAGATTGGAGCATTTCATACTTTAGAACTTGACCTGCATCGACCTTTTGTTTTAAGAAAGGTGCAATTTGTTTTGTTATTCTTCAAATCTTTAGCAATATTATCTTTCTTGTGTTCTCCTCATCCTCACTTTGTTGTCTTCCTTCATCCATATTCCATTCTCCAATGTTTGGACCTTTGTCTTCAAGTCTGACTTCTTTGTAAATTTCTATGCTTCTTTAGAAGTACTTGTATATGTCCCTGAAAGGTTGTAAAAGTCTGTTCTTTTTGTTAGGATATCCAGATCATAGCAGCACTACGAATATAAAGGTTTGAAGCTTTAAGATTTCTGAGTTAAATGTCCCTGAATGTGTGAGAATTTGAAAACTGTCCTAAACTCTTCTCTTTCATTCCCTTGCATTAAAAATCTGCTCTTTTTGTTAGGATATCCAGATCATAGCAAGACTATGAATATTACAGTTTGAAGCTTTAAGATTTCTGAGTTAAATGTCCCTGACATGTGTGAGAATTTGAAAATTATTATCAACTCTTCTCCTCCATTCCCTTACTTTAAAAGTCTGTTCTTTTTGTTAGGATATCCAGATTATAGCAAGACTATGAATATTACGGGTTGAACCTTTAAAGATTTCTGGGTTAAATGTCTCTGATATGCACAAGAATTTGAAAACTGTTTGCAACTCTTCTTCTCAATTCCCTTACTTTCTTGGCCATGGTAGCCGTATTAAGCTATGGGTTCCAAATAGTAATGCTTGTATCTCATCAGTGATGGTGGCTTTGTGGTAAGAGCTAAGATCAATTCTTTTTTCTTTTTTTTTTCTTTTTCTTTTTTTCGTTTGTTTAGACTTAAGAATTACCAGTCCCAGATGTTGTCAGGGACCTTAAAACTTATCTCAACAGTGATTGAAAAATTGTTAAATCCTACCTTTTTGAAGTCAGTTGTGCAATAATCAGTGCAAGACAGCAACCAACTCATTTTAGGGGTTTTTCATATTTGAAACCTTGTTAGAGTTGATGTTTATTTGTCTGTTTTTGATGCTTTCTTGTACAGTAGTAGTCATAAAGGTTTGTTTGCTATTTGACAATTTACCATCAATGAAGAAAACATGATAAATCTCAGTTCATGTGATTGCATTATATATTTACTACCCATTTTTCCATAAACTTACTATTGATTTTTCCTATTGCATCTTTTTTTTTTGGTACTTACTGCAAGGAATTACTGCAAGGAATGTTTTTTGAAATGGATTTTCATTGTAAAAAATCAGCATCTTGCTTCTGTTTGACTGCTTTTGTGCTATATGTAGGGTAGTGATGGATGTGAAGCATGAATTCTTGGACTTGGATGCAATCTTTTGCATGCAAGACTCAATTGTTCCTTGTTTTCCTTTTTTATATGTGAAATATATTATGATGCTTTTTAATAAAAACAATTCCCACTGATAGAGTTTAATGTTATCTTGTCAATTATCATGATATGCACTTGGAATTTTGCTGATTGACTTGTGGCTCTTGAACTGTGATGGACTTTAGGAAATCTGGGACTCATTGGCATTGGATGTACTAAATCAGGCCTCCGGTATGCAGCTACAATTGTTATGATGGATTTTCATGTCAGATATTTTTCATTTGGAGTTTGTTATTGTTGATTAGTTGGCACTTTTACGCCCAACTACGTGGCATTACCATGGTTATTTTGAGATTTTGGCAGCAAACCTGAACTGTTGTTGAAAAATCTACTGTTGCCATCAAATTATTATTGCAATTGTACCTTAGATTTAGGTTTGGAGCAGATCAGATATGATCAATAATTTCTGAAGTTCTTGTTCAATATGCCAATTGAAAGCCTCTATCCCTGTTAGAATGTCAAATTTGCCTCCTTGAATATCAAGATCTAGCTGTATATTGTGGGAATCCATGGAAGCTGTCACCAAATTTTGGTATAGAGAATATTTTTCTCACTCTATTGTGCGACAGAATTCTTGAGTTGCTCAGAATTATTAATTTAAAAAGGCAAATATGACTAGAGAAGTGTGATTTGTGGCTAATTAATGCTATCCTCTCTGTAATTTCAGATCCTGCAGCAAGTGCTGATCTTGCTGTGGTTTTGATGCAAGAAGGATTGGCACATGTCCTTCTTGTTGGTAAAAGGTATGAATGTCATCATTGCTGATGAGTCTTCTTTTCTTTTGCTTGGAAATATAGTTAGGTGCATCTTGTGGTCTGGTTATTTTGATGGTATGTACCACTTATAATTTTGTATGGGAAGATATTCACACATGGTAATTGTTGACATCAAGAAAGTGAAACTAAAGTAAGGAAGGTTCAGATTCTAGGCACAGAAAGTTAAGATTGTTTTTTTCTTTTGAATGGAAGGTTCAGATTCTAAAGGCAGAAAGGTTAGTTGTTTACCTGGTATTGTCAAGATAGCAGAGTACATTCTGCTGACCTAAGCAGACTGTCAGAAGCTGTAGCCTGTTTCCATTCCAACTCAACCTTTTAGATGCTTCTAAAACCATTTAAAGAGCAAACACTAGGCCAATTGTGGATGTAAGATTTACACTTGATGGAAGTCGATAGTGTTACACAATGAAAATTCTGATTCTTCTCAATGGGTGGCAACATTATCTATTAATATATATTAATGATCAATTTTTGTGACTTCAAATTTGGCTTTTATGTTTGTTCTGATTGCTAAGAACTGCTAAGAGAAATGGTCTGGAAGCATGAATTGATTAATTGGAATGAATTACATTCATCAAGAATGTTTTGTCATTTGTGTGGGAGTATTTTTGGTTCATGATGTCATGATAAACACTTTATTTGGGAATTCTATCTTGTGAGCTTGGAAGAAGAGAATTAGGAAAGAAGATTGCTGGGATAAGATGTGAAACTGTTAATGAAATGGCTTATATCTGAATCAATGTATTTGGAATTTCCCTAAAACTGAGATATTGAGTGCAGTTGGTTACATGATCTTCAGTGAAACTTGGAATGCTGTTTCATCAATAAGAGCCATGTGCTTGGAATTTGGTGATAAATGTGGCTTATATTGTGCAAATAAGGCTTATTATAGGTAGTTAACTTTTCATGTCATTATTGTTAATTTACTGATATTGCTGTTGCTATTATGTAACAGCATGACAACGACTCGTTCGCGGATAGAAACATCAATACCTCGAAAACATGGGCCTGCGATTGCTGGTTATGAGTCGGTATGCTTCTCTTATTTCTTTCATTTTTCTTTATAGGGATATAAATCAAATTATGTATATTTGAGCTGCTGTTGGAGATGTTTGCCAACATCTTTTGGTCAGATTTGTGTGTTTAGTGAGCTGTGTGTGCTAATGTATGCTTGCACTCTCCTTGATTACATCCTTTGCAGGCATTGAATAAATTCTTTGAGCATGTTTTACAGGTGAGTTCTATTTGACTTGCATCACTGTTACTCGACTGGACATGTGTTAACATAGCTCTATTCTACTTTTGAAATTAACTCAAAATGCATCTCTTTTATAATTCATATTACATATAAAGTGTTTGTTTGAAAACAGTGATTGATTTTGATCCATATCTTAGGCTTTCATAAAACATGTTGACTTCGGCATCGTTCGATGTGCTGTCATTGCAAGTCCTGGTTTCACAAAGGTCTGCAAAAAAAAATTGAATTTATGATAAATTCTTGCCTCATATTTAATACCAATATTTGACAAGCTGTTGTACCTTATATTCATTCAGAAGTGAGTTGCTGTTTGTTACAATTTCTTCTGAAGGAATTCTTTTTCCTGCAATTTATTATAGTTAACAATTACATTCTTATCTGCTTCAGGATCAGTTTCATCGTCACTTATTGTTGGAGGCAGAGAGGAAACAGTTGAGGCCCATTATTGAGAACAAGTCAAGGATAGTTTTAGTTCATACAACTTCAGGATACAAGTAAGATCCTTGATGTCTTTGTTTCTTGTACTTACAATACTCAACATTACTAATGTAGGATGCAGAGTCAAACATGAACAAACGAGAATTGGAAGTAGTTGATAAAACTTGATGAATTGTCAATGTCAATGTCAATATCTATAACAAGCTTGTCTAGTGAAATAACATAGAACATATTTATAGAACTAATGATCGCAACTGAAAAAGAAATAATATAAAGATAAATAGGAAAATATTTAAGAATTAAGATAACAATTATTACTTCCTAAGTTGTCTTCTAGAATATTTCTTGTCATATCTCTTATTACTATTATCATGATCTGCATCAATTAATTTGCTGTAGTGGCTGATGCTGTGTTGCTGGGCATCTGACATTTATGCATCTTGAGAATATGTGTTTAACTGATCAAAAAGAGTGCCTTCCACAGTTATTTGTTTTGTCAATGAATTACATGCATCTGTCTATAAGATGCCTCTCATCAATGCCATAACAACTTCTTGAAGCCTTCCACTTAGAATTATCTATTCATTCTGTATTACTAACATTGGTGCTTTGTTGAATTGTTGCTTTTCCCTCATCCCTATTTTCTTCATTGAATCATGTTTCATGTCATCTTCACTTTGCCTTGTTATTGGCAGTAGAAACTTTACCTTTTCCTTGACTTGTTTATCATGCGTTAATTGGGCAAATCCTTGCAATTGTCAGTGCTGCTGATTTTTCTAATGTTTCACATATTGCCTTCTCTTTGCTTCTTTAGTGGCAACAAACACAATTCACCTTTCCTTGATTTGTTGAATATCTGCTTTGGTGATACCTGTGGCTTCGCTCTTGTGTTCATGGGCCAATTCCTTGCAATTGATGGTACTCTGCCTCCAATTTTTCTGATGTTCCATCGTTGTGTACAAGTGATGAGATGCAAAAGATCAATAGTTGTGGGTAGATTGGCCAATAATGACAGAAATCAATGACGACTAGATATTCTAACATTAATATCTGTTTGTGATGATTTTTTTTATTTGTTTGGGGGGTGGTTGTGCAGGGCTTCTAACATCTAAGCAGTGTTATGAGCTTGTTTAGTGACTTGTATGTAAATTTACTTTTAGTGTTTACTAACTTCATGCGTTTATGCTAACCTTCTTTCTATGTTTCTATTCAGCATGTTATTTCAAGTAACTGAATGCCCAAATTTTTGCACAGGCATAGTCTGAGAGAGGTTCTTGACACTCCAAATGTCATGAATCTGATAAAAGATACTAAAGCAGCACAGGAGGTAATTCAGTTGGCCTGAAGTTTCTTTTATTTCTTTTCATTTGACTTCACACTACCATTAGTCTTGCAGCCAATTCAATGACTAGATAATTGTAGAGGCACATTCTAGGTATTTATTTTTGCAGTGCTTTGCAATAACATTTTCTTCTGTTTTAACTTCCCTTGTTGCTTTAGGTTTGCGCTCTCAAGGATTTCTTCAACATGCTTTCAAATGTCAGGTTCTACTCTTGAAATATGATTTTGCAATCATAGTGTTTTCAGATTTTTTACTTTGCCTTGCTATTAAGAACTTCATTTTGCTAAGCAAAATTAGAGCTACAGATAAATGATTAATCTAAATGCAAGTACCCTCTGATGGTCATGGCAATAATTTGCTTTTGAGTTTTTCTTTATTAACCCTCATGTGATTGTTCCCAAATCAATCTTTGAGTGTGCATGGTTTTGGGATTTGAATAGGACCCAGCCCGAGCATGCTATGGTCCAAAGCATGTGGAGATTGCCCATGAACGGATGGCAGTTCAAACTCTACTAATCACAGACGATCTATTCAGGTTAGTCTAACTAGAATAACTGTGCTATTTTTACACCTTTGGGGTGATGGAGAATTAACTGTGAATGGCAATAAAGAATGTTTGGGCTAAAAGAAGCATTTGGTGCCTCTCCTAGATTCTCTCTTGGTTACCAAAATTGTCAAAATCTTGCATGCTACATAACCAGGCTTGCACAGCCTACTCTTGTTGCCTGGGAAAAACTCTCCTTGTCCACAATTGTTGACAAATCAGTGCTGTTAAAACTGGGCCGTGGCATTTGTAAGTCTACCTTCAAATCCTAGGGCTCGACTCTGGACATACAGTGGAAACTGCCAAGTTGGAGTAATGGTAGGGGTAGATGGAATTTCCAGTGGAGATCCATCAGATTGGTGAAGTCTCTAGCCTGGGCTGGTTCTTAAAAATACACGGATGGAACTTTGATCTGGATTAACCTGGTGGCCCACTTTGACATGGGCTAAGTTTTTCTTTGTTTCAGTTTAACTTAATTTAAATTTAAAATCTTATACCAAAATATTTTATTACTAAAAATACTTAAATCTGAAGTTATAATATCAAATTATAACTTTAATTTAATCAAAAACTATTGTATTTGTAATATCTCACTACACACACACACACACACACACACTGATGATCTAGCTGCTAGTTGAACTAGTGATCTAGCCTTCTGCCCAAGTTGGTGTTTGGATCGTGTTTCATAACACTGGTTGTCATGATGCTACAAAATAAATATCATTGTAATCTGTGCTGGCACTTTTAAGTGCTTAGAAAGGGCTGAGTGACAAAAAAGGAAAACAAACAATGTCATTGCTAGAAAAGGCTTGAAAAATTAAGGCAGATAAAGCTGTTGCTGTAAAAGATTTTAAATTTAAATTAATTCATTATGCTCTTTTTTTGTTAAAACATATTGGGATGCCAATGTCATGGTTATTGTCTGTGACCAAGAATCCACCTCTTATGGATACCACTATTTCCGCCAGCCAACCCCTTTGCAGCCCATGTTGTGGTGCCACATTACTCTTGCCTACTCAATTCTTTGCTACAACAAATAGTTCTGAAAATTGAAGAATAACACAATGATGATGGAAATTAAGCAAAAACCTCAATAACTGTGGGAATTTAGGGTGAATCCCATGGAGTGTGATAAATACCATGAGATTCTGTTGCCTATTCTTTAGCCTGTAATAAACATAATGCAATTTTCTGATGATTCTCCATCTTTGGCATGTTGATAATTACTTAGTGGAAATTGATCTGATTACATGCTGCTGTTACACAATGCGAGATAAACTTTAGCATGTGTACATCCCAGCGCTTCTGCCTTAACATTGGAGGCTTGCATTTTCTTGATCATGAGGCATCCAAGTGCTGCAAATCTTGACTCAATATTATTTTTTTTATGCTCTGAAATTTCTTCACATTTTTGCTGCTAAAAAGAAAAAAAAGAGGCTTCTCTCCCCCTTTTTTGGGTCTTCTACTGCTTGTCATTAACTTGCATGTGATCCGGATGGCCCATCTTATGCCTGAAGCTCTGTGTGGTCTCGGTTCATTGGTTATATTATACAGACATGTTGATGGGTGGGAATCAATTTATTATAGCCTTTTGTTGATTAAGTTCCTCTCTCTCTCTCTCTCTCTCTCTCTCTCTCACACACACACACACACACACACACACACACACACACATGCAGGCATGCATGCACACCTTGCTGTGGGGCAGAGCATGCAAGCCTAACTTTAATTCACTTCTTGGTTCCCTGGCTGTCTGTTATTTTCTTATCTTGCATTAATCTACATTCCTGGTCTTATATTATGCAAAAGCAATTCAGGTTTTACAAGATCAAGTTAAACCTTCTTTGCTACCAATTTGGCTTTCAGGAATGTTGATATTGCAACACGGCAAAAGTATGTCAATTTGGTCAACTCCGTGAAAGAATCGGGAGGCACTGCTCATATATTTTCCTCAATGCATGTCTCGGGAGAACGTGAGTATTGGTATTAAGCTTTTCTTCTTAGATTTAAGAGCCATGTATGAAACTTAATGTGCAAAATATTGAATTCTTCTTTAATTCTACTTCATTCGTTCGCGTTCTGTGATCAACTTTTTTCCTTTGGACAGAATTAGCGCAGTTGACCGGCATTGCTGCAATCCTTCGATTTCCTCTACCAGACCTGGAGGATATCGAGATGTGATGCAAACACTTGTTTCGTAGAAAGCATTGTTTAGTGTGGTGTGCTGCAGTCATCTTTAACCTATAAATTATAGTTTTTTCTAAGATTATATTCACAGCTGCAATATGTTGATAACCAAAACTTATTTTGGATTAGGTCAGATGAATAAGATAATGGGGTGTCTTATCTGTATCATAGCTTGACCTATGCCTTTTCTTTTTATTAATTATTAGTTATTCATAATTTTGTTGTAAAAAACAGACGCAGGCTCAGCTACTACCTATGTGATCTTTTCCTATAATGCGGTGGTTGCCTCCGCAATGAAATATAAATTTATTACATTGGCATCACCATGAAATGATTAGTTGTAGTCTGATAATTTTTTTTTTTTTTTTTTTTTATAAATTGTCTTGCATCTCATTTTCTACAATATTTTAGCTATACATTCATGATTTCTTTAGTTGTCACTTAATATTATATTACGTGACTGAATTAGTCTACTATAAGCTGATTTTAGTGTACCATCGAGGGGTTCATAAAAATAATGAGAACCCTTTGACTTCGTTTAAAAGAAACAGCAGGGAATGGAGATCATCGAACATTGGGCAAATTGAGTCTCAAGCTCATAACGACTGTCTGGCGTGTAATTTAAGCAAATTTATTTTTTATTTTTTTAAAAAAACAAATCTGAGTATTCCCTTCGATCAACAAAAACAGAAACATGGCATCCTAAATTTTGTTCTATGTTTTTTTATTTTTTATTATTATTTTTTTACGTCCTCCAATTTGCATGCATGCGTGCACCGATCACTCTCCCACATTGTGTATGGGCTGTGTTGTTGTGACTTGTAAGGCGGCGGCATTAAATTGCTAAATTACACTTCGGCTGAAGTTGTTAGTAAGCAAGGAAGACCCAAAAAAAAAAAAAAAAAAAAGAAGAAAAATTAGGGGCTAAACGGCATATGTTGTGGGCTTCCAGGTCCGGGTGATCTGTTCAAAAAGTCATGAGCAGGGGAATATAGGTCATGATGATATGGGCGAAGACCAGGCAGGTTGTCAGGTGTTGCCATGTCGTCCCCCAGTGCCCCGTTAACATACTGATGCACAACCAGCACCGAAACTGTTGCTGCAACATCTGATGAAGCTAGGAAATCACCAATTGCTCCGAGCTCTGGACACTCACTCCAATCTGTGAGGCTTGCAGTGAGCGGAGAAGTCATTGCTTGTCCTCTCCCAACTATAAACAGGTCATGTGATTGGTCCATTGATCTTATTTCCGCCACTGTTTCCTCCCCATTGTTGATCACTTTCTCTGCGTAAATGACCGACTCATCATTTCCCCTCAGCATCTTGAATTGATTTATGTACTCCTCGTCGAGTTGGCTCTCCCTTTCCCTTTCGGTGTCTGTTTCAACACTTAGTCCCCTCATCCTGGCGTCATTAGTGTTGGTGCAATGGCTATGACTGCTGCTACCGCTACTGCTGGTAATACTATTCATGCTACGTTGTTTCTGTCTTGAAAGCTGATTATGGTGAGCCATGGTCGCCTCCTCGCTTGGAATGAAGCGCAACACGGTTAGCGTTATCCCAGGATGCTCAGACATCCTGGATGCATATGCTAGAGCCTCTCTATCATCCGGTCCCCCGAAGAAGAGTACGGCTATGTGGTGAGATTGGTAAGTCTGAATGTTGTTTGCAGCTAAGATGCGAGACCCATTTAGGCCTCTGTCCACAAGAATCCCGACAGAGCAAGGCGCGTTAGCTAGTACATTCTGGTTAACCGTTCTAAATGCAGGGTTTGTGGCTTCCATCCCTCCATCCACTGTTTGTTGCTTGTGGAATGGAATGATTATGAGAGCTACCCTTTTATCTTCTGCCAAATTGCAGATATCTTCGTGCATTGAGGAGTAAGGGGAAAAGGCCGTGAGTGGCTGCACTGAGACAAATACTGCATGCTGCTCATAATTCTCAAATGCATTGATGATATGATCTGATTGAGCCTGCGTAGGGTTGAGGGCTGGTCGGCCGGCTTTTCTGGTGTTGTGCACAATAAGCATGGTAGATGCACGGCCAGTGAGTTCAACCAAGTGGAGCACATACACACATATTGGGGATTTTTTCGTGGGGTTAGTCGCTTCCAGGAGGCTGATGATTGCTGGAACGTTTCTAGGGGTGTGTACACACACAAGTACCCTTAGCTCTCCATCTGGCTTTGATCTCTGAATTGTTCGCCGCTTGTAAGGGGTGAACCTTCTTGCTGGTTTGTATATCGTTGTTATAATGGGTGAGATGATTCCAGTCATGGAAACAGCTACAATTACCATGATCGCAAAGGCTTGATCATCTAAGACCTGCATGCCATTTACCATTGTATTTCGTCAATGTAAAACGTCCCAACTCCAGTCTAGGCACACGCACATTTACACATATTTAGGCATTTCCAGCAATGGCAATGTTGTACTACAGTACCTTCTGGTCCTTGCCGACATTCAGAACAATCATTTCGATGATACCTTTGGTGTTCATGAGCAAACCAAGCGTAAACCCTTCAAGCAAGGGCATCCTGTAAAACATTGTAATTAGCATAGTACCGGCGATTTTTCCGGCACTTCCCAGTATTATGAGAATAATTAAAATCGCCCAGGTCTTGCTTCCATGAATAGCCCCTATGTTAGTCTTTAGGCCACTCATAGCAAAGAAGAGAGGGAGTAGGAGGCCTGAAACAAAGTCCTCTAGCTTTTCTATGAGAGTAACTCCCAGAGGTCCATTAGGAATGACCAGGCCAAACACAAAAGCTCCTAAAACAGAATGTGTCCCGATGGCATCTGTAATGAAACCTGCTATCATTACTCCAGTGAGAATGAGACAAAGGTAGAACTCGCTGAAGGTCTCTCCCTCTGGAGTTCTTCGAATTACCCACGAGACGAATGGCCTAACAACGAAAAAACAGATAACAACAAATGCTACACTAGAGAGTACCACCCATAGAGGAGTCAACGATGTGGAATCCTGCTCGGCAAAGGCAATGGCGAGGGCTAACAGAACCCAAGCACAGACGTCATTGAGAAGGGCTGAAGACATTGCAAACCTACCAAGCTCTGTGTTGATGAGCTTGAGCTCTGCGAGGATTCTGGCCAGCACAGGGAAGGCAGTGACAGAGAGGGTTACGCCTATGAAGAGGACTAAACTGCCTTGGCTCATGCCATGAGAATCCTTACGAATAACGAAAGAGAAGGCAAGGCCAACAAGGAAAGGCAAGAGCATGCCCGCGACCGCTACAGCCAAGGCCCTTTTCCCCGTCCGCTTGATCACAGAAATGTCCATCTCTACTCCGACCAGGAAGAGAAAGTAGAGGAGACCAATATTTGCCATTGTTTCAAGCATCATCACACCTCTCAGGGGGAATACTACATTCGCAAAGGCTTTGCTTCGTCCAAGTACAGACGGACCCAATATCACTCCGCCCTGTAAATAAAATACATTGAAGCCATATAAAGCAGGCCATCTTTTATACAAAATTAAACATGCACACGCGCTCGCGCGGGTATATGGCCCGGCCTGTCGCATTCAGTAGTATTACATCATCAAATGGACAAGGAGTTTTCATGTTATGTTTCCTTCAACCTTATTATTTGTTACATTAGAGTCACCCCCTCAATGTCCCCATTTACATTATGTTATATGGATCATGGCACATGCATCCATTAGAACCATACATTGATGTTAAGGTAATTCAGAAAATGAATTAGCGAGAAGAGAAATGGTGGGAGGGGCAAATTTGCGTACCAGAATCTCGGAGATGACACGAGGCTGGCGAAGGGGCTTGAGGGCTAAAACGACAACGCGAGTGGTGGCGACCACCAAAGTTAATTGAAGAATGAAAAGAGGAAGAGAGTAATCTAATGGATTGTCACCTTGCCATATACCATTCGTTGTTATCATCGTGGGTGCATAGCACACCAATGTCTCCTTTGTACTGTTCGCAGTTGGTAGTTGCTCATTACTCTCCATTTCTCCCACGTTTTAATACCCTGCGTTTTATATCTATCTGTTTGTGCTTGTAGTGTCCAAAGCTGCGGTTCCACCACCACCACCACCACCACCACCACCACCACTCTGGCCACCGCCGAGGCCTTCCTTACATGTGCAATGTATATATGGTTATTTACAACAGCTGCCAATCAACTAATTAATTAATCAATTAATATCCGACCGGCTGTGACAACATCCTCATCATAACAACCGTCGTGGCGATGCACCTCTGCTCTGCTCTCAATGTAATTTGCGTATGCGTTTCTTTTATTTTATATTTATTGTTTTTGTTAATGTTCAAGTCTTGCAATTATGAAAAGGGGTTGAGATGAAAGGCACATGGAAAGAGAGAGAGAAAGGCAAATAACGGACAGCAGAAGTTTTTCTTTTCCTTTTTCATTTTGGGTGCAAATGGCATCTTTTGGTCTGGTGGCTGACCGCCCCGCTTGCTTTGGCGCTCTCTGTTTTGTGGTGTACAATCAAACGGCTTGTTGATTTTTCTATATTAAGGAACCGCCATTTTTCTAAATTGGGGTGTTTACCATAACCAACGGACAAGATTTTAATAAAACAAATGAATGAATAAATAAATACAACAAAAACAACAACAACAACAAAGAAAATACTTTTATAATTTTAAATAAAACAGCCCACTTGCTGTAGATACGTAATTTTAAATTATCATGATTAAAATATCTTCAATAAATTAAATATGGTTAATACTTTGGTATGAAAAGACTTGATTATGTTGTTATCAAAATAATGTATGATAAAAAGTTAATATATCACTACAAAAAAGAAACTTACCAAGATAATAATATTATGTTGATCTAACATTTTAATGTATAATTATGTGCTTGTAATAATAATTATTATAACGTATAAGCCATATGATTAATTATGACTTTACAAGGTTACATATTATAGGTTAGGTGATTAAGGGGTTCCTAAGGTTGTAGGCAGGAATATGTATTTTTAATTTAAGTTCATGTACCCTCATGTGTCATACATATTATTAAAAAAAATTATTTGTTATCCTCTTAAATAAAAATAGCTTTTGAAAGTATTATTTTTTTCTTTTTTAAGATAAATAGTAAGTGAATTTAGGAGTAAATGTTAAAATAATAAAATATTAAATCTCATTTATTATTCTATTGAATATAAATATTGTTGTTTTTTAAATCTTATTTTTCAAAATTGCTTTGTTTTTTTTTTAAAATAAGAATTTATTTAAGTTCCTTTTAATATATTTTTATTCCAAATAATACAATAAGAATCTATTTATATTATTTTTATTATAAGAACATTTAAAGACTCTCATATTAGTCAACACATTTTTTTCTTGCTTTTAGAATCCCAAATCCAATCTCACCACTCATTTTCTATTTCATTTAATCACTACAATTAAAAAAAAAATAGAGTTTTAATAATGTAAAATTCTATCTAACTAATTAATTGTAAAAACAAAAAAGACAAGTGATAAAAAAATATAAAATGTAAACGAATTTGATATTATATATTTTTGTTAGTTTTAATTATTCAATTTAGGGTTAATAGTATTTCATATTAATTCATAACTTTAATGAATTTAAAATTTTAATATGTAAATAGTCCTCTTTTATATATTATTAAATTAATCATACTTGATCTACATTATTATTATTTTCTTAAATAAAAAATAACAAAAATAAGTTTGTTATAATAGGTGAACTAATATAATTATCTAATGATTATTTTATATTTATATTTGTAAATTATTCTCTTATATTCATAAAATTTTCACAATTATTGTTCTTTAAGTAGTATCAAAATACAAGTTTTTATTCATTTCCTTTCATTTGTTGTTGTTCAATACTTTTCAAATGCTTACTTGCATCATGTTAATTGTTAATGACTCAAAACTTATAATAAAGGAGATTTTTTTTTTAAAGATTTATTGCTAACACTTTTAATGACAATAAAATGCATTAATTAGAATTTAAGACATACACTTTTGTCATTATAATAACGATTATTCATGATCATATAAAAACTATGCAATTTGTGGACTCTACCTTAGTGTATTCATGTGTGGTCTCTATATTAGTCTATCTATTCGTATATAATATTGCTAAAATTGATAAAAAAAAAAAGTTTGATGAATCTTTACTTTTAAGTAAAAAATACTTACATGGAGGCTTTTTTTTTTTCCAATTTTATAATTTTTTCGATAAATTTTTATTGTTTGTATTATTCAATATTAAATTTTAATCTTTTATATATCTTAATAAAGTTAGTAGTTTAATATATATCAATTTTTTTCACATTATAAAATTAAGCATGTTTACTTTGCATTATTATTCTCTTATTCTTTTTCATCTAAATTTCAAAATTTTGAGTAATTTTTATTGAAAATTAGTACAATATATTTGAACTGTGAACATACGTAATTGTTATTATTATTTCTTTGATGTTCCCCTCCTTCTTGCTGTAAATTCATCGAATGAAACTACTCAGTTTTATCATTTTTATCATTTGCTTTGTATTTAGTCATTATTCTACAGTCATTCAAATCACTCTCGTTGAAGTCTTAATTGAATGTATATCTTTGGGCAGAATCTGCGAGTGAATTGACGAGTAAAGACAAGAGAACATGAACGATCCAACTTCAATTCTAATCAATTTTTTTTATTAAAACTTCCCATAGGTTTCGTCCCACACTTATTATAATTATTATTTTTCTTTTGCATCTAAAAATTTATTATTAAAAGGAAATTTATTTCAACATGTCGCAGCTAGCTAGCTAGCATATTGTTTCGGAGTTAGGCTTGAAATGTGCTGTAGACGTACTAACCCGCGTGGCACTTAGTCGATCTTGGAGAGAAGGTGCTAAGTAAGCTTTGTAGAGTTTGAGAGAACTAGCGGAAAACTCATGAGAGGCAGATGCACGAATTGGAAGAACTAGAGAGAGAGAGAGAGAGAGTACAAGAAAGAGCTTTACAAGTGAATTTGTATTGAAAGAAAGGATGCGTGCTTTACAAATGAAATGAGTAGTCTATTTATACAATTCAAAAGAAGGTCTTAGAAAGGAATATTCTTTGGCATATGCAATGACTATTCTAGATAAAGAATATTCTAAGTATATACATGAATTATTCTAGATATGGTCACTTTCAGAATTCTCTTAGTCAATTATGGGCTTTTAGGACCTTTTGCAGCAAATAGGCTGGACAATCCTTAGAGGTTTGGGTCTTGGCCTGAATTTGCACCTTAAGGATACATGAATGGGTTGGATCAATGTATCCTCGTGACATCTTCCCCCATTTAATTTTGTGATGTTCTCGTCACGTTTTCAGCCTTAAATTGCCGAATGCGATCGGCAAATTGCCAAAGCTGGTCTTTTCGTTTCCAACTAGCATCGTGGTCTGGTAAAGCTTTCCATTTCACTAAGTACTAGGTGTAGTTGGGAACTCCCCTTCTCCGGATCACTAGGTCAACAAGGATGCATTCCACCTTTTTGTTGAATTTGGTGACCACAGCTGTTGGTGCGCGCTTTGAATCGTTTCAGCTTAGATCCTATTCGTCTTTATAGAAAGTTTTCAGAAGACTTACATGGAAAACATTGTGGATCTTCAACTTTGGAGGGAGTTGAACTTGATAGGCAGCTTTCCCCACACGTTTGATGATAGGAAATGGCTTTTCGTACTTCCGTACCAAGCCCTTATGTACCTTGCGTAGAGACTTGAATTGGTTGGGTAGCAACTTCACCATTACCATGTCTCCCGTAGTGTAGTCTTTTGGGCACCCATCATTTCATCTTCTTGGCCGCTTTGTCAAGGCAAGCCCTTGTTATGTCTGCTTCCTCATGCAACTCCTTTGCAAACTTGAAGGCAGACGGATTGTTGCTAGTGTAGGGAGAGACAATAGCACTTGGAGTTAGCGGTTGTTGTCCCAAAACAACCTCAAACTAGCATTTGGTTGTGGCCTCGCTCCTCTGAAGGTTGTATGAGAATTGGGCAGCGTCGAGTAACTTCGCCCAATCTTGTTGGTGAGCACTGACATAGTGCCTCAAGTAGTGTTCGAGCAACGCATTAACTCCCTCAGTTTGCCCATTGGTTTGAGGGTGGAAGCTTGTCGAGAAGTTCAGCTCGGTTCCCAATAACTTGAATAGCTCACGCTAGAATTTACCTGTAAAGCGGGGGTCTCTATCACTGATGATGCTCTTTAGCATACCCTATAGTTTTACTATGTTCCTGAAGAACAAGTGAGCAACTTCGTCCACCTTGCAATTAGCTGGGGCTGGAATGAAGGTGCCATATTTGCTGAACCGACCGATTACAACCATGATGCTTCCGCATCCTTTGGACTTTGGTAGAGCTACAATAAAATCCATTGAGACACTTTCCCACGGCTTCTCGAGAGTGGGTAGTGGCTTGAGTAGGCCGACTGGTGGCTGCTGTTCTACCTTGTCTTGTTGGCAAACTAAGCAAGTCCGTACATAGGCCTCGACATCTACATGTATATATGGCCAAAAGTAATGTTGTTGGACAAGAGCAAGGGTTCGTGCCATACCTGGGTGATCAACCCATAGCGAATCGTGGCATTCCTTGAGGATTTCCTTCCACAAGTTTCCCCACTTCGGCACGAAGACACGATTCTCGATCGTTCTTAAGACTCCATCGTTCACCCAAAATCGATGAGTCTTCCCCTCACTAGCCAATCTTAACAGGTTGTTGGCCAGTTTGTCCTGTCCAGTACCTTCCTTGATCCGTTCAAGGAGGTTGCTCGTAGGAGTACTAGTAGCAAAAGCCGCTAGTTCTACTTTTTGACTCAACGCATCAGTAACTACATTGGCTTGACCCAGCTTATATTGCAGTGTGTAGTAGAATTCTGCCAAGAAGTCTTGCTAACGAGCTTGCTTGGGGCTGAGTTTCTTCTATGTTTGGAAGTAGGTAGTAGCAACATTGTTGGTCATGATCATGAACTTACTTCCAAGGAGATTGTGTCTCCAAGTGCGCAAGTAGTGGATAATGGTAGTCATCTTTTTGTCCTGGATGGTATACAGTCTCTCCGTATCATTTAGCTTGCGGTTTTCATAGGCAATAGGATGCCTCTCCTGCATCAAGACTCCTCCAATCGCGAAGTCGGATGCATCGGTATGGATTTCGAAAGACTTTTCGTAGTCCGACAATGCCATAACGGGTTCCTCGGAGATTGCTTGCTTTAATCTCTCAAAGGAAGCTTGGCATTCATCCGCCTAATGCCAAGTGTGGTTTTTCTTCAGGAGGTTGGTCAAGGGTGCAGTTATGACAGAGTATCTCTTGATGAACTAACGGTAGTAATTGACAAGTCCTAGGAAAGATCGCAATTTTGTGACTTTGGTTGGAGGCTCCCATTGTTGGATGACTCGCACCTTTGTTGGATCCATCAAAAGTCTACCATCCTTGATTCGGTGACCAAGGAAGTCCACCTCTTGCTTGGCAAATGAGCACTTCTCCTTCTTGACGAATAATTCGTTTACCTATAGAGCTTGGAAGACTTGCTTAAGGTGCTCAACATGCTCTTCAAGTGTGTTGCTGTACACCACGATGTCATCCAAATACATTACCACAAATTTATCTAGGAAAGGGTGTAGTACCTTGTTCATGAGTGTGCAGAAGGTGGCTGGTGCATTGGTGAGGCCAAAGGGCATGACCAAGAACTTGAATGTTTCGTAGCGTGTCACACAAGTCATCTTTGGCTCGTCATCTTGTGTTATGCGAACCTAGTAGTATCCCGATTGCAAATTCAGCTTGGTGAAGTACCTCGCCTTCCCGAGTTGGTCGACAAGATCAGTTATCAAGGGGATCAGATACTTGTTCTTGATAGTGACATTGTTCAAGGCTCGGTAGTTGATACACATACATAGCGATCTGTCCTTTTTCTTTTGAAAGAAGACTGGGGCACTGAATGGGGCTTTCGAGGGTTGAATGTAGCCCTAATCAATCGTGGAGTTGCTTCCTCAATTCAGCGAGCTCCAAAGGTGCCATACGATAAGGAGCCATGGCAAGGGGTTTGGCATCGGGTTCCAACTCAATGTGGTGATCCACATCTCACTTCGGTGGAAGCTTCTTGGGTAGCTCGGAAGGCATGACGTCCTTGAACTTGTTAAGGACAGCCTAAATAGGCTGTGGCAATGTGGGAGTTGGTGATGCTACGTCTTTCCCATTGCTTAGCTCTCGTATGGTAGCGATATAACCAGGACCCGACTTAAGACCCCGCTTGAATTGCAAGGCTGAGATCATTGATGGTTGAGATCTCTCCTTATGCTTTAAGGGAACTATGCAGATCTTATGGTTGTCAACAACCATAAGAGAATGTGAAGTAGGTACAAGGAAAGCCAAATCTTTGTAAAAGAATGCAAGACCTAACTCCACTTTAAAATCATTCATGGGAACGACGGTAAAGTCTAACTTACTTGTCCATTTACCGATCTAGACATCAACTCCGTGTGTCATGCCTTGGACAGACCTTGCTTTTGAGTTTACTGCTTTGATGGTGCCGTTTCCCTTCATTAGTTTGAGGCCTAGACGTTTGGCCTCTTCTGCATCCATGAAGTTGTGCATTGCCCCTGTATCCAGCATCGCACAAGCTGATTTACCTTCGGGTGTAAGATCAGGATATAACAGTCCCTTCTTCTTGGTGATTGTTAGGGAGAAACGCTTTGAGAGATTACCCAATCATTGGATAGATCCCATGTCTGCTTGGGCTTCTTTGTTGGCCTTTTCTAGGTCAAGTGCTGCCATCATAGCATTCATGGCTTCGTGTTTGGGGCAGTCATTAACCCAATGTGGTCCGTCACAAATAAAATAGGGTCTAGAAGGATTAATTGAGTTGTGCATACCTCCAGACTTCTTCTCATGCTCAGGACGGTCATTTGAGGGCCTGTGTTGTCTACCTTCGTTGTGACCTGAATCTTGCTTCTTTTACCCGATCTTCTTTGCCCCACTTTTTCTAGAGTTCGGCTTCTTGCTCTTGGAGTGAGCAGAGTAGTCAATGAAGGTTTTGGCAACGACAATGGTAGCATTTAGGGTCTGCACATTATGCCTCTCCAACTCGACTCTTGCCCAATCCTTTAAGTTGTCTTTGAAGTAGAAGAGCAGCTCCCTATTGGACATTTTGATTTCAAGCATAAGAGTAGTAAATTCTTTAATGTAGTTAGAAATACTACCTGTCTAACATAGGTGTTGCAATTTCCCTCTAGCTTCACTATTCGCATTGTGAGGCATGAAATACTTATGCACTTCAGCCTTGAATTGTTCCCAAGTGTTGATTACACATAAGCCTTTCTTTCGTTCAAAGTGCTTTCATCTCTACCAGAGTTGGGCAGTATCTTTTAGGAAGATTGGGGTGTTGCCTATCCTGGCCAGATCGTCGACAACCCCCATGGCCTCGAAGTACTACTCAAGGCTGAACAAGAAGTTCTCCACAGTAGTGGCATTCTGTGTGCCGTTGTACATGGTAGGTTTTAGGACCTTCAGGCCATGTACCACAATGGTGCTAGTAATGGCAGTTGTACTAGAAAGTGAGTTGTTTAGGCGAAAGGACTCCATCTCCCTACGAAGGGCATGAATCTTTCCCTCAACAAACTCACGAAGGTTGGACAATCCTTGATTCAGGGAGTGTATCTCTCCCTTAAACGAGCGGCCATATTCTTTAATCATGAGTTTGACAGCCCATGTGATCTCAGCATTCTCATTGATCAAGTTGTCGACTTGATCGCTGAGATCTCTCACAAGGGAGTTTATATCGAGGACGCTTCTTTCCAAGTTACCAACACTTGAGTCCATGGTTTCCTTTACTGGAACCATCGACTTGCCACGTTTGGCTGGAGCACATTGCTCCTCACATCCACGAGCTTCTTGCTCCATTTGTTGCTTATCGAAAGTGGTCTCAACAAATCCTTCCTCACCTGCCATATTGACAACTCAAACAAGAATTAGGGACTAGGATTACCTTGCTTTGATACCACTTGTCACGGAGTTAGGCTTGAGACGTGCTAACCCACGCAGCACTTAGTCGATCTTGTAAGAGAAGATGCTAAGTAAGCCTTAAAGAGTTTGAGAGAACCAGCAGAAGACTCGTGAGAGGCAGATGCACGAATTGGAAGAACTAGAGAGAGAGAGAGAGAGAGAGAGAGAGAGAGCACAAGAGAGAGCTTTGCAAGTGAACTTGTATTGAAAGAAAGGATGCGTGCTTTACAAATGAAATGAGTAGCCTATTTATACAACTCAAAAGAAGGACCTAGAAAGGAATATTCTTTGGCATATGCAATGACTATTCTAGATAAGAAATATTCTAGATATATACATGGATTATTCTAGATATGGTCCATTCTAGAATTGTTTTACTCAATTGTGGGCTTTTGGGACCTTTCGCAGCAAATGGGCTGGATAGCCCTTGGAGGTTTAGGTTTTGGCCCGAATTTGCACCTTAAGGATACATGAATGGGCCGAATCAATGTATCCTCGTGACAATATAGTGATCTAAGTCATATTGTCATTGTTGCCGTAAACATTACTGTTAGGCGACAAATGCATAGATCCCTCCGATCTTTCTTACATTTAATTTCTTATCTGCACCTTTGAATCTTTCTATTTTTTTTTTTCATCTTCTTTCCATGGGGTTCCTGCATAATTGTTATTCAATATGCATGCAATGAATTAGAGTGTGATGGACATTGACATGGATCACTTGAGATTGGTTTGGGAATTGATCTTGTAATTTGTTGTCAAAGTTGCCAAAGCATAAAAAATATGATTGTTTTTTCAAGGTATATGGTTAAAGGTCATTTGATTGAATTATACCACTAATTTTTTGATGTATCGATAATAAGGAATAAGCTTATTATCTTGTACTTTTTGCTCAATTAGTAGTTGATAGATAACCAATGTTAAGTCTTTATTTACATTGAGATTTTTAGTTTTTATTTCAAAGTAATATAATAAGCCCATCTCACATGCCTCATATTCTACTACTATGTTATTGGTGCATTTGAATTATAGTTTTGTTATAATAAGATATTGCTTGCTTCCAAAAGAAATAAGGATTACTCTTATTCCATGTCCCAATGCATTAAATGTCTCATCAAACCACATTTGTCATTCATTTATGCTGTTCCTACAGTCTTATATGGATTGTAATTGCTGTCAACTAGATTTAAGTGTGCAAGTAATTTGAAGCTATATGGAGGGGCAAGAAAGTAAAGTCACATGGAAGGATAAGAGAGTAATTTGAAGCTACATGAAGGGGCAATAAAGTAAATCACAATATAGTAAGCCCTAAATTGGAAGTCAAAATGTGGTGGATGAAAAAATATAGACCACCGGTAGAAAAGAAAAAAAGAAAGAAATGACCAAAGAAGAGTGGACGGTAGAACAGGGGTATATGGACAAACGGTGAGAGAGAAAACCTGGCTAGACGGTGAGAGAGCAAACCCGTGAGAGACATACAACCACTAGGAGAGAAATAGACGACACGGCAAGGAGAAAACCGTGTGACAGCAAGAGAGAGAAACCCGTGAGAAATGTACAACTACTGGTAAGAAAAAAGGACAAGTCGATGGCAAAATAGAGTGGACAAAAAACAGGGACGATGGCAAAATAGAGTGGACAGAAAAACAAGGTGGATGACAAAACAAGGGTGAACAACAGACGAGGAGAGCAGATTCGGTGTTTGTGAGGCTTGAGAACAGTGAAGCGAGTGTAGATCTGAAACGTGAAACCAGAATGTGCAATGGCATGACTGATCAAAAGTGTGGGGCAGGCCGTGAGATGTGAAATGACAGATTAGAAGCGCTAGTGCAAGCAGTAAAGCCGTGAGACTGTGAAAGAAAAAGTTGTGTGAAACAACGTAGAGGCGGAATTCAGTAAAGCATTGGAAAGTACTCAATTTATTTCCAGATTTCTTTAAGAGAGGTTAGAGAGTGTTGTGGTGGACTTCTAAGCGGCAGTAAAGCAGCCTATTCAATTCAACAGAGGCAAGACAAGTTAGAAGAAGGGTAGACACAGTAAGTGACACTTTTTGTATTATACTTGCTTTGTATTTTCCATAGTGAAAGGAACAAAAGATCAAGACATCCATTGTAACTATATTGTGAACATCGGGAGTACCACACTAGTATTTTCAAGGATAGTGGATTGTCTCGGTAGAGGAAGAGTCCCTAGCATCATGGACGTATGTCACATTAATGGAACCATATAAATTCTCTTGTGTCCTTACTTTGATTTACATTCTATGTTTTGAATTGAGTTGTGAACGCAGTTAAAGTATCATCAAACCTATAACCTAAAGAAGACCTAATCAAGAACATCTAATCTGTCTAATAGGCAAGGTGTCTGAAAGGTGACTTTGGAGATTATTGTGATTAGTAGGTAACAATAGATCTACCTTAGTTGAACCTAAGAAAGAACTCGCTTTTGAGAAGATTTTGAAGTTGTTCACATACTTGCGTATTGACAAGAGCTAGAGTATTAATTAAGTAGAATACTTTGGCTTAAATTATTAGTGTGTTTTAAAGGGTATGATACTAATTCACCCCTCTTCTCAGTATCACAGACTAGTAGATCCTAAGGTGAAGTTGGAAACTTCAATTGGTATCAGAGCACAGGTTCACTAGTTTGAAACTTAACAGCTTGGTGTAGTAGTTTGAAGAGTTTCAGAAGTTTTAACTTGTTCAACATACTGAGAAATAGATGCCGGTACTAGCACCAGTGCTACTTATAGCAAGAAGGTTCCAATCTTTAATGGAACCAATTATCATATATGGAGAGCAAGAATGCATGTGGTATTTCCAACCATGGGCATGAACATGGTGAAATCTATATAGGAGGGTTTTGAGCCTCCAAAAGAAGGTAAAGATCCAACCCCAGAGGAATTAAGGCAGTTTGAGATCAATGGGAAGGCCTCAAATGTCATCATTTCAGCAATGATAGATGTTGAATATGCTAAAGTTATGGACTACAAATCTGCTAAGGAGTAATAGGACAGATTGTAGAAGGTCTATAAAGGTGATGGCAGAATGAAAGAGGCCAAGCTTCAAGGTTTCAAGGAGAGATATGAATCCTTCAGAATGTAGAAGAATGAGATAGTCCAAGAGTTCTTCACTAGGGTTATTGATGCTGTAAACGACCTTAGAAGTCATAGAAAAAATAAGGACTCATCTATTGTGAAGAAAATTCTGAGAATTCTGCCTGAGAGGTTTGCCTCAAAGGTAGCAGCCATAGAGGAGAGTAGAGATCTTAATTCTATATCTTTGTATGATCTCCAATGCAATCTCATTGCATATGAGATGAGAATAAAGTCAACTGAGAGCTCATCAACGTCAAAGGTATCTAAGGAGACAGTTTTTAAAGCTATGAAACACTTGAAGATAAAAGAAGAGGAAGAATCATCTAGTGAGGATGATGATGGTGATAAGGAAGAAAGTGAAGGTAAAGTGTTGGCTTACTTCACAAGGAAATTCAAGAAGGGGTTTAAGAAGGGAAAAGGATAATTGTCCTTGAGATGTTATCGTTGTGGGTAGACTGGACACTTTTCTTCTCAGTGCAAAGTGAAACTTGATGATAAAGATAAGGATGGTGATGATGAGCAGAATTCAAAATGGACAAGACCATTGTTCAAATCAAAGAAGTCTAGCAAGAAAATTGCCAACCTATAGAAGAAAAAGAGAGGCTCATTCGAGAGTTATGTGAGTCAAACAAAAGAAGCTGATGAGGAGGAAGATGAAGACTCATCAGATGAGCATGCCTTTATGACATCAGTTCAAGGTGGTAGTTTAACCTCTAAAGAGGAAAAGGAGGTTGATGAAGAAGAACTAGATCTTGAAGCTGAGTTGGAAGCAGCTTTAAAGGAGATAATCAGAAGGGGCAGAACCATAAAAAGGTTGGAGGCTCACATAGAACAAATTGAAGCAATGTCTGAGGAAGTCAAAAGTCAAAAGGATGAAATAAGGGCTGAACATATTGACTTGAAGAGAAGATTTGAAGAACAGATCAAAATATGTGAAGACCTTACAATAAAGCTTGGCTCAAAGACTTCAAAAATTGAAGGAATGGAGAAAGAGTTGTTGAGACTTTAATAACAACTCAAAATGAGTGAAGAGAACGTGCAGAAGCTTGAAATGATAGGAGAAATAAGTTCTGCAAGAGAAAAGAAGACTGAAGAGAAAGTACAATAATCTAAGGCTGTATTGCCTAAAGATAATAAGAATGTGCCACAAAAGATGAAAGAGAAGGTTGTGATGAACGATAATAAGCAAAGAAGCCAGCTACGTTGCCTACACAGCAAGTAATGAACAAAAGAAAACAAGCTATGATTAGACCTAAGAAGAGGTAGTTTTAAGGTCACTGTCTTTATTGTGGAATTTGGGGTCATAAGGCGAGTAACTGTTGGTGGAGAAGGCCAGTATATGTCTCCAACTTGAGAAGATATGATGTTGCATACAGGGGGAGACAATACAAAATTCAGAGGAGAACACCTGTCATAAATTCTTGCACATACTGTAAAAAGCAAGGACATATTGACAAGGAGTGTTGATGGAAGCCCAAACCAGTAGTTTCAAAGAACAAGTTTGCTATGTTGGTAGACTTGGAGTAGTGTGAAAGGTGCAGACAGGATGACCATAATGCCAAGAGATGCATGGCACTTCTCCCTATGCAAGAGAAGGAACTTGATGACACAGTAAAAACAAATGGTGCAGTCAAAGCTGAGAAAAAGGAGAAAGCTATCTTCAAGCCAGTTCAAAGGAAAGAATATAAAGCAAAAAGTGAGGTAGTTAATATAGCTGAAATTGCACTAAAGGCTGACTACAAGGATAAGCAGTGGATCCTTGATATTGGATGCACTTCACACATGATAGGAGATAAGAGTAAATTAACAAAGCTAAACAAGTCAAGAGAAGGCAGAGTCAAGTTTGGCAATGATGACTCACTCAACATCAGTGGTCAAGGGTCAGTAAATATTGGAAAAAGAAAGCTGAAAGATGTTCTGTATATTAAAGGACTCAGATATAATCTAGCATTTGTCAGCTAACTATGCAATGAAGACCATAAAGTGATATTCACAAAAACATTTGGCCAAGTAAAGAGTAAAGAAGGTAATATTGTTGTAGTTGGGAAGAGAATAGTTAGAAATTTATATGTGATTGATGAGGACAAGACAAGCAGTTGTTTACTTACAAAAGAAGAAGAAAATCAACTCTGGCATAGGAGGCTGGGACATTTAACACAGAAGAACATGAGGAAGCTGACCATTACTCATGCAATCAGAGACATTCCAGACCTCAAGAGAGAGAGGGAGTCTGTCTGTTCAGCATGCTCTAAAGGAAAATAGGTCATAAAGTAGTATAAGACCAAAGAGTTTAGTTCTAAAGTAGTGCTTGACATTACACATACTAATTTGTGTGAGCCAATGAGAACAAAAGGGTTGAATGGTGAAAGGTACTTCATTTTGTTTGTTGATGATTATTCCAAAAGGACCTGCATCATGCACCTCAAATACAAGTTAGAAGTTTTGAAATGCTTCAAGTGATGCAAAAGATTGGCTGAAAATGAGAGTGGAAAGAAGATCAAAGTATTGAGGTTAGATCAAGGCATTGAATTTACAAATGAAGCTTTTAAAGATTACCTTGAGAAGCATGGTATTCATCATCAGATGGTTGTAATAAGAACACCTCAACAAAATGGGGTGGTAGAGAGGAAAACTAGGGTTGTGGTTGAAATGACAAGAACGTTATACTGGAATTGAAGTTTCACACAAGATTTTGGACAAAAGTAACATTCACAGCCGTGCACCTACTGAACAGAGTTTTACTAAGGCCTAATACTAATAAGACTCCATGTGAGCTATGGAGTGGGAAGAAGACAACAGCCAAGTATTTTAGAATCTTTGGCAACCCATATTTTGTGAAGAACAAGGAGCAAAACTTGGGAAAATTTCATGCTAGGTCAGCTGAAGGCATCTTTATGGGATACTCAACAAGGACAAAAGGTTATAGAGATTTTCTGCATAAAAAGGGAAAAGTAGTCACTTCCAGTGATGTGAGAATAGATGAAAACTGGAAAATAATGTATAATGGAGAAATTGAGGACAACGAGGAAGATGACTTCAAGATAGATGAAGAATCAGACCAACATGAAGAAGAGGGAAAAGAAGTAAGTTTAGACTCAAAGAAGAGTAAGTTTGAAGATGAAGAAAGAGACTCTTTTGCAACTAAGACTATACAAAAGAGAAAGGCAAAGAAAACATGAACCAGTGCTCATCAAGGAAATCAGATCATAGGTGACCCATCAGCAGGAGTTACAACAAGTAGAAGAATTGTGGGAGCTACTGCTTTACTGTCACAAATTGAACCTAAATCTGTTGAAGAGGCTGTATAAGACAAAGCCTCGGATAAAGCTATCAATGAGGGGCTAGATCAAATCGAGAAGAATGATACATGGGAGCTGGTTCCAAGATCCACTAACAAGAATGTCATAGGAACAAAATGGGTGTTTAAGAATAAACACAATGAAGATGGCAAGGTGGTGAGGAACAAGGCTAGACTGGTTTGCAAAGGCTACACTCAGATAGAAGGAGTAGATGTTGATGAAACTTTTGCACTAGTAGCAAGGTTAGAAACTATGAGATTGTTCTTAGCTTTGGCTGCACATAAGAGGTATAAAGTTTACCAGATGGATGTGAAATCAGCCTTTCTGAATGGGCTCCTGAAAGAAGAAGTGTATATTAAACAGCCCGATAAAGTACAAATCAGTGAGGATGAGACACATGTGTGAAAGCTGAAGAAAGCCTTGTATGGCCTTAAACAAGCCCCAAGAGTATAGGCTGGACATGTATTTGAGAAGGTTGAACTTCAGAAGAGGACCAATTGATAATAATTTATATGTGTTCAACTCAGAGAAAGGCCAACTGATAACCATAGTATATGTAAATGACACCATCTTTAGAAGGGATCACTTTGAGCTATGCCAAGATTTTGCATAGAAGATGAGTGAGGAATTTGAGATGTCATTGATTGGAAAAATGAATTACTTTCTTGGATTACAAATAAAATGTTATGAAGAATGTATTTTTATTTCTCAGACAAAATATGCCAAAAAGATGTTGAAAAAGTTTGGTTGCAAATTAACAAAAGATCAGGAGGGAAGGAGTACACGCCCTATAGAATGCAGGAAGATAACAGGGAGTCTTTTATACCCTATAGCATCAAGGCCTGATCTTATGCAAGCTGTATGTATTGCCAATAGATTCCAAGTTGATCATAGGGAATCTCATGTGTTGGCGGTGAAAAGAATGCTAAGATTCCTCAAAGTGTTATTGATCTCTACAAGAATCCAGTTAAACATTCAAGGAGCAAGCATATTGACATTTGGTATCACTTTATCAAAGATCAAGTGGAATTCAATTGGAGTATGTTGGTACTAAAATTCAAATTTCAAATATTCCAACTAAATCTCTATCCACAGAGTTGTTTGAAAAGTACAAAATGAGTGTGTCTATGTAAATGCCTCTTCAAGCTTGAAGTTCAGGTGAATCCTCCATCTTTACTTTGCGAGTTTTTTTTGTAATTGGTTGGCAAAGGGGGAGAGAAGCAATAGTGCAGGGGGAGTTGTTAAGAAAGGGGGAGTGCATATTTAGGGGGAGTTGTAATGGATTTTGTTATGAGTGTTGCCAACTGTTGTTCCCATAGCTTTGAATGGGTTGTAATTGTTGTTAACTAAATTTAAGTGTCAAGAAAGTAAAAACACATGGAAGGGTAAGAAGGTAAATCCACATAGAAGGGCAAGAACGTAAATTGGCCACGTAAGCCCTATTAAGGTTTCATGGAAGAGATATATAAAGACATTGGAAGACAAAAATAGGGGAAAGTCGAACACAATTGCATACACGGCAAAAAGAAGAGAGTCATCAATATTGAGCATTCAGCAAAACCTAGACAACCGACCAATCAAAGAGAACACCAAACCCTACACGAAAGAACACCACCGGCAAGGACGAAGAGAGTGAACAGTGCAGTCGACGGACAAAGAAAGTGAAGAGTGCAGTCGTGAATAGTATCTATCGTGAACAGTGCAATCGAGGGAAGAGGCCGTTGTTAGAGATAGGAGAGAAATGGATATAACGGGGAGACGATTGATGAGGAGACAACACGGCACATGGTAACCCAACGTATTTCCAGATTGTGTGAAATAACATAGAAAAGAAATTTGGTGAAGCACGTAAAGAACTCAACGTATTTCCAGATTTCTTCAAGAGAGGTTAGAGAGCGTTGTGGTGAACTTCAAAGCGGTAGTGCAACAACCTTTCAATTCAACAGAGGCAAGACAAGCTAGAAGAAGTGTAGACACAGTAAGTGACACTTTTGTATTGTACTTGCTTAGTAATTGCAATAGTTAAAGGAGCAGAGAATTAAAGACATTCATTGTAACCTATGTTTACAAGTATAGTGGATAGTCTCGATAGAGGGAGAGTCCCTACCACCGTGGATGTACGTCACGTTGACAGAACCACGTAAATCTCGTGTGTCCTCAATTTGCTTTATGTTCTGTGTTTTGAATTGAGTTATGAATGCAGTTAAAGTATCAGCTAACTCATAACCTAACTAAGACCTAAACAAGAACATCTGTATTGTCTATTAGGCAAGGTGTCTGAAAGGTGACTTTGGGCACAATTATGATTAGTAGGTAGCAATAGATCTACCTTAGTCGAATATGAAAAAGAGTTCGCTTTTAAAGAAAGGTTGATGTTGTTCACTTACCTGCAAATTGCGAATTGTGGTGATACTGATTCATCCTCCCTCTCTCTAACATAAACTAGTAGATCTTAGGGAAAAGTTGAGAACTTCAATTTGTATCAGAGCCTAGTTCACCAGTTTGAAGCTTAATAGCTTGGTGTACAAGTTTAAAGGGATCTAGAAGTTTGACTTGTTTAGCATACTGAGAAATGGAAGCTGGTACCAGCACTAGCACCACTTACAGCAAAAAGGTTCCAATCTTCAACAGAACCAATTACCACATGTAGAGAGCGAGAATGCAAGTGGTATTTGCAACCATGTGCATGAACGTGGTGAAATGCTTACAGGAGGGTTTTGTGGCTCCGGAAGAAAGTAAAGTCCCAACTCCAGAGGAGTTAAGGCAGTTTGAGATAAATGGGAAGGCTTCAAACGTCATCATTTTAGCATTGAGAGATGCTGAGTATACTAAAGTTATGGACTACAAATCTGCCAAGGAGATATGGGACAGATTGCAGAAAATTTATGAAGGTGATGGCAGAATGAAGGAGGCTAAACTTCAAGTGTTCAAGGAGAGATATTAATCTCTCAGAATGCAGAAAAGTGAGACAGTCCAAGAGTTCTTCACTAGGGTTATTGATGCTATAAATGACCTGAGAAGTCATGGGAAGAACAAAAAGGACTCATCTGTTGTGAAGAAGATTTTAAGAATTCTGCCTAAGAGGTTTGTCTCAAAGGTAGCAGCCATAGAGGAGAGTAGAGATCTCAATTCTATGTCTCTGCATGATCTCCAGTGCAATCTCATTGTATATGAGATGAGGGTAAAGTCAGCTAAAAGCTCTGCAACAATGAAAGTATCAAAGGATGTAGCTTTCAAAGCTATGAAGAACTTGAAGATAAGAGAAGAGGAAGAATCATCTAGTGAGGATAATGATGGTGATGAGGAAGAAAGTGAAAGTGTAGTATTGACTTATTTCACTAGGAAATTCAAAAAGGGGTCTAAGAAGGGAAAAGGACAACTGGCCTTGAGATGTTATCGTTGTGGGAAGACTGGACACTTTGCTTCTAAGTGTAAAGTGAAGCTTGATGATGAAGATGAGGATGATGATGATGAGCTGAATTTAAGATGAAGATCTGAAATGTGAGACTAAAACGTGCATCGGTGTGAGACTAGAATGTGCGACAGCGTGAGACTAGAACGTGTAATGGCGTGACAAATCAGATGAATGGGGCAGGCCTTGAGACATGAAAAGATAGACTAGAAGCGTGAGTGCAAGCCCTGAAGCTGTGAGACTGTGAAAATAAGAGTTGTGTGAAATAACCTAGAGAAGGAATTCGGTGAAGTATTGGAAAGAACTCAATACGTTTCTAGATTTCTTTAAGAGAGGTTAGAGAGTGTTGTGGTGGTCTTTTAAGCGGCAATGAAGCAGCCTATTCAATTCAACGGAGGCAAGACATGCTAGAAGAAGGGTAGACACAGTAAGTGACACTTTTTGTATTGTACTTGCTTTGTATTTGCCATAGTGAAAGGAACAAAGAATTAAGACATCCATTGTAACTATATTGTGAACATCGGGAGTACCACACTGGTATTTTAAGTATAGTGGATTGTCTTGGTAAAGGAAGAGTCCCTAGCACCGTGGACGTACATCACATTAATGGAACCACATAAATTCTCTTATGTCCTTACTTTGATTTACATTCTGTGTTTTGAATTGAATTGTGAATGCAGCTAAAGTATTATTGAACCCATAACCTAAAGAAGACCTAATCAAGAACATCCGATCTGTTTAATAGGTAAGGTGTCTAAAAGGTGACTTTGGGGACCATTGTGATTAGTAGATAACAATAGATCTACCTTAGTCGAATCTGAGAAAGAGTTCACTTTTGAGAAGAGTTTGAAGTTGTTCACATGCCTGTGGATTGACAAGAGCTACAGTATTAATTAAATAGAATACTTTGACTTAAATTATCAGAGTGTGTTTTAAGGGGTGTGATACTAATTCAACCCCCTTCTTAGTATCACAAACTAGTAGATCTTAGGGTGAAGTCAGAAACTTCAATCTATTGCCACTTTGTCATCTTTTTGAATCAGATCTATTGCTATAATGTCTTTATCTAAAAGAGCAAAGTATATTCGCTCATACTTAGGAATGGCCTGGTCTACTATGAAATCTACTATTGCACTACCTTTAAACATCTTGTGATTGATATATTGAATATCATATTATGACGAAAGGACTTACTAATAGGCAATTTATCTTGACAATGCTCATTTTTTGATAAGTCAAGTTGTATGATACATGTATTGTCAAAGTTGGTGCATTGGCCATGCCATAGAGCAATATATTCTCTTCAATTGTGAATAGTGAGTCATATGATTGGTGAATCTTTTGTTGAGGTAGTATATTGTCTTTTACTTTTTGCTTGTTTCGTCATGTTGTCCTAAAACATAACCTATATATCACCACCATATAGTAAGATATATAATATAAGTAGTTTGTTAAGCTACAAATGGAAAATAAGGAATTGGTACAAAAGATTTCAAATATGAAGGGATACAAAAATTATAGAGTGTGTGTTGTACTATGAAGTTTTGTTATTATCATTGTTACCTTTTATTTGTTAAAGGTCAATGGTAATGAAAACATTATGCATTTGCCATAGCTTTTTAGGTGAGGATATATGAGCTTTTATCATAGGGATAACGGTATTGTAAGTTGATGGTATTTTTAGTGGAAGCATAAATAAATAATGCATAATTATGGTTTATGGAATAGTGCATAAGTGGTCCCCAAAAAAGGAAATTTGTTGTTTATGATGGGCATATATTGCATAATCAACATACTTAGACTAAGCAAAAAAGATGGAAAATCGTATATGTTGTCCCATTAGGCAACAAAGAGTTCACTAAATAAGTTATCCAAAAAGTTAAAAAAAAAGGTACCTAAATAAAATCAGTCTTCTTCATTATTATTGAAGATTGCCATCAATAGCTTTCTACATGGCATATCTTGGAAATTTTTGTGAATTTTACTCAATGCTCCTTGGTTGCACACATGTTATACCTCTAGTAGATGTATTTGCATTTCTAGGAACTTATGAAATGCTACTTTAGATTTGGTTGGGTATGATAGTTTTAGGTCAAGTGGATTGCATTTAGATCATGCATCACAAATAGCTAGTCAATATATAATATAAGAGTATAATCTTAATTCTTATATTGGAAAGTGGCTTTACCCTTATATATAAGTTTCTTGTCTCTGTTATATGATGAACTCCAAAACCCTATTGACTTGTGTTTTTTATTTTATAACTTGCTTATTATATGTCTCAGATAGTGGATAAACCTTTACATGGACATTAATTCTCTTAATTCTCCTTTTAGTCCTTATAAGAGCTTAGCCTAATTAGGTTGGTGTGGCTGAACAGCTTGTTTGGGAATTGGTGTTTTTCTTTGATCTTCCTTGTTTCTTAGACTACAATAATGCAAAAAAGAAATAGTAATTAGTAGTTCAATACACCACCTTGTTGAAAAATAATAAAAAAATAAGGAACAAGTAAGACATTTATTGACCACACTTGATTTATATGTTTGCCATTTGTCTCATTTGTTGGTGCTTGTTGACTTATAATGATAATATTATACCATGTTCCTCAATTAGTTGTACTTATGTCATTATAGCAACCTTTTTTTTATCTCCCACTTTTTTTTTAAGACTATATCCAAAAATAAAAGTGAGGGAAAAATATTATAGAATATCCTAAAAAAAGCAATTAAACATCGTGAATCTAATATTATAAATTATGGGCTTCATTACTTACAAATTTACAAGCGATGTAATTGACATTTAAAGATTAGCCTTTATACATCCTTTTTTATTGTGATCAAACTCTATAAATCGCTTGCATTGCATTATTACTCTAGCCTTTGACAAGTGCCTATACATCTTGGGGAACTCATCTTTATCCCTCTTCCTTGCCCTTTTTGGCTTGCTAGAAATAGTTTTAAAAGGTTGAAGTAGTATGGTATATTTCTTAACTGTTGGCCAAATTTTATACCCATTTAATGGCTCCATTACATAGGCATATGCACTCAATATGTTGTCCTTTGATAATGGTGATCTATAAAGTTGTTAGGGTTTAGCCTCTAGTGATTTATGCATGCCACACTATACTTGCTAGGAATTCCAAACAAATTCCACTCTTTACAACTATAACTTAAAGTGTTTAAATTAACAATGAACCTATCATAATAATAGGAGACCTTATACTTTATGGTTCCATTTAATTTGATAATACACATCCTTGAATGAATTTTAATCTAACTTCTTTCTTATGTAAAGACATAGAGTATTAGAAGATTGCTCAATCATTTTATCTTCTCCCCAGTTTTCTCCATTATTCCATTTTTATAGCCTTAAGTATTTTGATTATGCTTTTTTTCCTTACCTTTACTATGTGTACATCAAAGCATTTTGATATGTTGTTATCCACCATATCACACTTAAGCCATATATTAATAAAGGATTTTACATACTTGTTGACTTATTTATTGGTGAACTTTACACATGTTTTTGGAGATAATTCCTCATTTCTTGTAATTCTTGTTTAAAGTTATTGGTTATTATGCTCTTAATTACCCTCTAAAAGTACTTTTTCAAAGAATGACCTTTAAACTTTTAAGGCCAATTTACATATACATCCCTAGCATAATTCCTGTGCTCCAATAATGGCATTAATTTATTTACTTGTTCATGTAGTCCCTTTAACAAAAATATGAAACAAGGAAGATTGAAAAACAACATATCATTTAATTTGATTATAACATAAACAATAACATATATTATTATAGTACCTTTTGCTAATTAGTTATGATTGTTCACATGAGATCATATATGATATCTAGTTGTTCTGCCTAGTGTTTGAAAAACTAACTCTGATGAGGAACTTCTTAAATCTCACACTAAGAGGGGGAAGGGGTGAATCAGTGTGAGATGCTAGTTTTTTACAAATCTTTTCAAATTGACCTCTGTAACTTGTTAGAGTTGATGATCCAATATTTTATCTTTCTTCTTTATGTGAGAGTAGTCATACGAATATCAATCAAACATAAGCACCCAAAAACACATGACAATTTTTACATGGTTTACCTACAATGTGTGAGCTATGTCCAAGATGTGATAAGATCACTCATAAATCACACAATCTGCTCTTGTTATCAAGGGATACAGTTATGGTTTGGAAGGATCACTCCTTAACCATTTACAATGATCTCCTAATCACTCAAAGGTTTGATCTCTCAACATTAGATGAGATGTTCTCCCGATCACTCCAAGGGTCTCCCACCCATTTTCAATAAGTTTATCAAGAGTTTAGTACTTAACACTTTCCTAAGAAGGATCATTCAATATGCATAGGCTGTTAATGCAGAAAGTAGATCTTCTCCTAACTCACTACCAATCTTTGCTTAAACTTTGCTAGTCTCTTTTTTGCAGGTTCTCTCCATTGCAGGTTCTCTCCCCCTATTGCTAGTGTTGCCTCACCTATTGCCTTGGTAGGATCTCTCCTCTACTATTGGTGCTGCCTCCCCTATTGCCTCGGTAGGTTCTCTCCTCTTGCTATCAATGCTACTTCATTTGCTACCTTGATAGGTTTCTTCCTTTATTGCCAGTGCTACCTCACTTGCTGCTTTAGTAGGTTACCTCCCCTACTGTCAATGCTGCCTCTCCTACTACCTTGGTAGGTTGCTTCACCTGTTACCTTGGCAAGTTCTCTTTTTTACTACTACAAGTTGTTGGACCTACTACTAGGGCAAGTTTTCTCCTGCTGCTGGTTATGTTTCTTGCCTTGCTGCTAGGACATGCTATTGGTTGTGCTTATAAATTATAATTTCTAGTTGTGCTTACTAGTATTACTGCTTGCACTTGCTGATATTGTTGCTTACACTTACTACTGCTGCAATCTACAATTGCTGTTGGTTTGCCTACACCTACTACTAGAGCTTGTTGCAATCTATAATTGCTGGTTGTCTACCTACTCCTACTATTAAAGCTTGATGTAGTTGCTGGTGTTGCTATTATAGCTTGTTATTAGTGCTGTAATTGCTAGTGTTGTGCTACTGGTGTTGTGGGTTACTGTTAGTGTTACGGGTTATCGTTGGTGTTGTGGGCTGCTACACGTGCTGGTATTATTGTTGTTGCAATCTATTAGTATAACTCCTTACCTTTGTTGCAATAGGTTCCTTCTTTTTGCTACAATTTGCTAGTTTCCTTGCTACAATTTCAAGTTTCCTGAGGTAGCTACTGAAACTCCTTCTCTCTTTGGTTTGGCTAGCTATTGCCTTATTCTTTCTTTGTCGCTATTACACACCTTCTTCTCTGGTTTAGTATGGCTGTTGCATGCCTTTTCCTCTGGTTTGGTGTGGTTGCTGCAAGCCCTCTCCTCTAGTTTGGTGTGGTTGCTGCAAGTCCTCTCCTCTGGTTTAGTGTGGCTGCTACATACCTTCTCCTTTAGTTTGATGTGGCTGTTGCAAGTCTCCTTTGTTGGTTTGATGTGGCTATTGGTTGCTACACCTTGTTCTCCCTTTGGTTGGGCTGCGTTCTTCTTCTTCCTTTGTTGTGGCTGCCAGTTGCTGCAACTCGTCCTTCGGTTGGTGTGGTTGCCTTTTTCTTTGGTGGTTGTTGGCACCTCTTCTTCAACTGGCTGTTGCTACATTCAAAACATCAAATCAATGAGAACAACCATATGAGATGCTATTAACAACAAATCCAACATTAGCCATCAAAGATGAGTTCAATAATCTCCCCTTTTAGATTTATTGGCAACACATTAAATCCAATATTTAACAATACACATATAACAACCTTTAACATTCATAGCTTCCCCTAAAACATGCATGTCCCTTAACTGGGAACAACAACTTTTAAATCCTTTTTTTTTTTTTGCTTATCCCTCTTGATAGTTTCTCCCCCTTTATTTATCAAGCTACTTCCCCTTTTAATTAATATATACTTTCTTTGGATTTATGCAAAATATCTCACCCTTTGATAACAAATCCAAAGAATAATATAAGAGCGAAGGGGAGAGGGGTTAGAGGTATACCTCAACCTCTAGGGGGTGGTTGAATACATAGGTTTAGCCCCTTTTGTCCAAGATGTCCAAATCTCCTGTGTTATAACAAATTCTTATCTTTGATGCTCATGTAGCATGTGTTTTTGCTATTGGAAATTTGGTATAAGTTTTCATTTGTTCTTTTTTCCTTAGTAAGAATAGTACCATCACTTAATCTCTTTACTGTGTAGCCACTTTTGTTGAAAGTAACTTCATGTCCATCATCACAAAGCTAGTTAATATTGATAAGATTATGTTTTAGCCCTTCAACATAAAGTATTTTCTTTGATTTTAGTTTTTTTTGCACCAATTTCTGTAACACCAACAACTTTAATCATTAAGGCACCATTATTGCCAAATTTGACTGAACCTCTATCATATTTTGCTACTTCCTTCAATATTTTAGAGTCTCTTGCCATATGTGAAGAGCAACCACTATCTAGGATCCATGACTTTTCTTTCTTGAAAGCCTTTAAGGCTAGTTTTACAACCATAATCGTTTCTGTTCCTCTTTTTCTTCTTTGGTCGAATGTAGGAGCATGTGTAGGTGTTTTCCTTTGCACTCCTTGACCGAGCAGTAATGTTTGACTGAACGTAGGAGCATGTTTAGGTGTTCTCCTTTGTACTCTTTGATTGAGCAGTAATGTCAAGCAATGTTCAGCAGTATGTCCACCCTTTTCGCATTTTCCATAAATTTCTCCCAGTAAATCAAATATGTTTCTTAGTGGAATGTGACTTATTTTTGCCTAAGACTGTCTCCTTTCTTGATAAAGTCTTCCTTTTAGACTCTTGCCTCACATTCCTCTTTATTATAGACCCATTACTCTAGCACATATTAGCCTTATACCCATACTTACTACAGCTCCAACAAAATCCTTCAAATATGGATTTTCTTCTTTCATTAAGTTCATGTTTCCTATCTTCAGCAACTATTGTGGTAACCTTTTTTCTATCTTTGACAGCCTGTCCCCTTTGGATGGGAGCCTTCACCACATCTTTCTTAACCCATTTTAGCTTGGGTTGGTTTTTCTTCTCCATAATATACCATTGTGTTTGCTTTTAGGAACAAACACAATTTTCTTCTTCTCTGTTACCTTCTCATTTGGCTTTTTAATATAGTCAAGACCTTTTTTTCTTATGGAATGAGGTCTTTGCTTGCTTAGACACTCATCTAATTTTTTGGTAGTATCCTCCTTGATGATATTTGCTAAAGACAACTCTCCTCTCACTTTCGTGGCCTGCATAAAGCTTTATTCATATTTCCTTAGTTTGGACTCAACCTTGTGGTGCTTGGCTTGCAAAATCGGCACCTCTTGCTCTTGTGCAATCACTTTAGCACCAATATCTTTGTGTATTTTGCCTTGCTCTACCTTAAGTATGATCAGCTCCTTAATTCTCTTTAAGTACTCCTTCTCTTTTGTTTCAAACTCCTTTTCTTTCACTTGGAAATCAGATTCATCAATAGCAAAATTTTCATATAGCTTCTTGAGATGCTTTAACTCCTTTTTCAGCATGTTATTTTTGTGCAAACAAGCTCTCAAATCATTCTTAAGTTGTTGAACCAACTCATCCTTTTCCTTTTTTTTTTTTTGATTCCTCATCACTTGAAGATTCTAGAACATTATTTACTTTAGCAACCATCACATTCTCGACAGTATCATCATTAGAATGATCATCAACTTCTTCATCTAGCTTACTCAAATAATTTCTTTTTTTTGGATATGAAGAATTGCCTTTTCCCTTTGGCACTTAAATTTCTAGCTTTAGAATAACTAGATTTCTTTGTTTTCCTTAATGGGACTAGCTTATCATCATCATTACTATTTTCTTCTCTTCTCTTTGGGTAGTCCACGGCAAAGTGCCTTATGTCTCCACAACTAAAGTACTTCAAGGGTAATTTTCCCTTGTACTTCCTATTTCCTTTCCTTATATTATTAGTGATGTATGCCATGTCTTCATCCAATTCAGTATCATCATCTTCTTTTTTAGAGTTATTGTTGGATTCTCCTTCTTGGTCTTTAATCTTTAAGTTCTTTATGACTTTTTTTCTCTCTTCATTAGGGCTATTCTCATTTCCTGAGTCACTAATATGTTGTGCAAATCATCTAAAGGCAGCCTATCTAAGTCTCTATCTTTTATGGAGGAAACTTTGGTATTGCAAGCTTTTGATAAGGTTCTAAGTATTTTCTATACCACAGTAGCATCATTGATCTCTTTTTTATAGCCTTTAATAGAGCACACAATTTTGTTGATTCTTGTAAAGAAGGCATCCATAGATTCATCATTCTACATTTTTCTGCCTTTAAATTTGCTCCTCTAGATTTATAACTTGGCTTCCTTCATAACCTTATTTCTTTCATAAATATTCTTCAATTTGTCCCAGATTTGCTTGGTTGTGTTGTGCCCCATTACTTCGGTGAATTCTTTGTTTGATAAGGAGACATACAAGGCATTTCTCGCCTTTTTATCATACTCCAAATCCTTCTTATTAGCAGGTGTCATAGCATCACCTTTAGCAATAAGGATGAAACCATTAATAGCAGATTTAAACACATCAAGACCAAGTGACATTAGATATAAGAGCATTATATTTGTTGTTCCCATAGCCTTGTATAGGTTGTAATTGTTGTTAACCAAATTTAAGTATGCAAGTAGAAGTGGGAAATATCTCAGGAATTACAGGATAAGACTAGAATGTCAAATAACCTCATAAAGTAATCTCTTTGGAGTGAACTTGTAGGGGGAGTTTAGCATTGCTTGAGTCTTAGTGTGACAGCGTGACAGGGTTGTATACGGATAATAAGTTCATAAGAAGTTAAATCTGCCAGTCCATCAGCTTGTCCTGAGACTAAGTCCAGGAGCAATTCTGGAGGAGTGGAATAATTCCAGGGTTATGGACAGATAGGGAGTCCACAAGAAGGGAAGGTTACAGATTTTTAACTATTCATGGACAATCTTGGTCGTTCATTCAAGCATTCAAAGGTTGAGATTTCAGTAGAAAGAAAAGGGCAAGAAAGGAAGTCCACTGCAGCTACAGTAATCCCTACTAGGGCTTTCATAGAAGGGAGTATATAAACCAAGACTTATCTTTTTGGGGCACCACTATAAGATAGTGAAACAGGTGAGACCAATGAAGCATGAAACGGGTGAGACGAGCAAAGTGTGAAATAGGTGAGACTAGCGAAGTGTAAAACGGGTGAGACCAGACCTGGAAATCGTGAGACGTGAGAGCAGACCAGAACCAGGGAAGATGTGAGACCCGGAGACGGTGAGACGTCAGACCAATACCAGAGAAGACGTGAGACCAGCCCAGAGACATGAGACGTGAAACCAGAAACGGTGAGATGGTGAGACTAGGAAATAGGTGACACCATAAGACAGTGAGACCAAGAGTTAGGTGAGACAAATGAGACGAGAAAAAGCACTCACTAAAGTTAAAAAGAAACAAATTCCTAGATTTCTTCAAGAGAGGTTAGAGAGCATTCTGATGATCTTCCAAGTGGCAGTGAAGTAGCCTTTTCAAATCAAATAGAGGCAAGATAAGCTAGAAGAAGAGTAAACACAGCAGGTGACACTCTTTGTATTGTGTTTGCTTTGTAGTGGCAATAGTGGAAGGAGTAAAAGATTAAGACATCCATTGCAATCATAGGGAATACCACATTGGTATTCTCAAGCATAGTAGATTGTCTTGGTAGAGGAAGAATCTTTACCACCATGGAGTACGTCACATTAATGAAACCACATAAATCTCTTATGTCTTTGCTTTGAATTTACATTCTGTGTTTTGAATTGAGTTGTGAACATAGCTAAAGAATCATCAAACCTATAACGTAAAAGAAGACCTAATCAAGAACAACCAATCTATTTAATAGGAAAAGTGTCTGAAAGGTAACTTTGAGGACTATTGTGATTAGTAAGTAACAATAGATCTACCTTAGTTGAATCTAAAAAAGAGTTCATTCCTGAAAAGAGTTTAAAGTTTTTCACTTTAAGAAAGCGTTCATTCCTAAGAAGAGTTTAAAGTCGTTTACCCACTTGCATGTTGACAAGAGCTAAATTATTAAAGCAGTAGAGTACTTTGGATTAAAATTATCAGAGTTTTTCAAGGGTGTGATACTAATTCACCCCCCCTTTTAGTATCACAGACTAGTAGATCCTAGGGTGAAGTTGGGAACTTCAATTGGTATTAGAGCCTAGTGCACTAGTTTGAAGCTTAACAGCTTGGTGTACTAGTTTGAAGGGTTTTAGAAGTTTTAACTTATTCAGCATACTGAGAAATGGATGCCGATACTAGCACTAGCACTACTTACAGCAAAAAGATTCCAATCTTCAATTGAACTATCATATGTGGAGAGCGAGAATGTAGGAGGTATTTGCAACCATGGGCATGGCCATGGTGAAATTTGTAAAGGAGGGTTTTGTGCCCTCAAAAAAAGGTAAAGATCTAACCCCAGATGAATTAAGGCAGTTTGAGATAAATGGGAAGGCCTCAAATGTTATCATTTCAGCATTGACAGATGCTGAATATGCTAAAGTTATGGATTGCAAATTTGCTAAGGAGATATGGGACAGATTGCATAAGGTCTATAACGGTGATGGTAGAATGAAGGAGGCCAAGCTTCAAGGAGAGATATGAATCCCTCATAATACAAAAAAATGTAATAGTCCAAGAGTTCTTCACCAAGGTTATTGATGCTATAAACGACCTTAGAAGTCATAGGAAAAACAAGGACTTATCTATTGTGAAGAAAATTCTAAGAATTCTACCTGAGAGGTTTGCCTCAAAGGTGGTAGCCATAGAGGAGAGTAGAGATATTAATTCTATGTCACTGCATGATCTCCAATGCAATCTCATTGCATATGAGATGAGAATAAAGTCAACTGAAAGCTCCTCAACATTAAAGCTATCAAAGGAGGTAGTTTTCAAAGCTATGAGACACTTGAAGATAAAAGAAGAGGAAGAATCATCCAATGAGGATGATGATGAAGAAAGTGAAGGTGAATTGTTGACTTACTTCACAAGGAAATTCAAAAAGGAGTCTAAGAAGGGAAAAGGACAGCTGTCCTTGAGATGTTATCATTGTAGGCAGACTGGACACTTTGCTTCTCAGTGTAAAGTGAAACTTGATGATGAAGATGAGCATAATTCAAAATGGAGAAGACCATCATCCAAATCAAAGAAGTCCAACAAGAAGACTGCCAACCCACAGAAGAAGAAGAAGAAGAAGGGAGGCTCATTCAAGAGTTATATGAGTCAGACAAAAGAAGTTGAGGAGAAGGAAGACGTAGACTCATTTGATGAGCATGCCTTTATGGCATCAGCTCAATGTGGTAGTTCAACCTCTGAAGAGGAAGAGGAGTTTGATGAAGAAGAATCATATCTTGAAGCTAAGATAGAAGCAACTTCAAAGGAGATAATCAGAAGGGGCAGAACCATAAGAAGGTTGGGGGCTCATATAAAACAAGTTGAAGTAAAGATTGAGGAAGTAGAAAGTCAAAAGGATGAAATATGGGCTGAACATATTGACTTGAAGAGAAGATTTGAAGAATAGATCAAAATATATGAGGACCTTACTATAAAGTTTGACTCAAGGACTTCAACAATTGAAGAAATGGAGATAGAGTTGCTAAGACTTCAGCAATAACTCAAAAAGAGTGAAGAGAACTTATGGAAGCTTAAAGTGGTAGGAGAAACAAGCTCTGCAAGAGAAAAGAAGAATGAAGAGAAAGTGCAGCAATCTGAGGCTGCATTACTTAAAGATAATATGAACTTGCCATAGAAGTTGAAAGAGAAGGCTAAATCTCAGAAGGAAATGACTGATTAGCCAAGAATAGTGAAGGTTGAAAATAAAGAAGATTTGAAAAAGCAACCTAGGATCGCAAACAAAAATGAAGAAAAGAAAGTCAGCTAGCAAAGGGCTACAGCTGAACAAAAGAAGGAGAAGAAGGTGACTGAAATGAATGCCACATAAGCAAAGAAGCCAGCAACCTTGCTTACACAGCAAGTAATAAACAAAAAGAACAAACTGTGATTAGACCCAAGAAGAGGTAGTTTCAAGGTTACTATCTTTATTGTGAAATTTGGGTCATAAGGCAAGTAAATGCTAGTGGAGAAGGCCAATATATGTCTCCAACTTGAGAAGATACAATGTTGCATATAGGGGGAGACAATACAAAATTTAGAGAACACCTGTCATGAGTTCTTGTACATATTGTAAAAAGCAAGGACACACTGACAAGGATTGTTGGTGGAAGCCAAAGCTAGTGGTTTCAAAGAAAAATTTTGCTATATTAGCGGACTTAGAACAGTGTGAAAGGTGTAGGCAAGATGGCCATAATGCCAAGAGATGCATGACACTTCTCCTTGAGCAAGAGAAGGCACTCAATGCCACAGTAAAACCAATTGGTATAGTCAAAGATGAGAAAAAGGAAAAAGCTATCTTTAAGCCAGTTCAAAAGAAGGAATATAAAGCTAAAAGGGAGGAGGCCAATATAGCTGAAATTGCACTAAAGGCTAACTACAAGGATAAGTAGTGAATCCTTGATAGTGGATGCACTTCACACATGACAGGAGATAAGAGTAAATTATCAAAGTTTAACAAGTCAAGAGAAGGTAGAATCAAGTTTGGCAATGATGATTCACTCAACATCAGTGGTTAGGGGTCAGTAAATATTAGAAAAGGAAAGTTGAAAGATGTTTTGTACGTTGAAGGACATAGATATAATCTAGCATCTATTAGCTAATTATGCAATGAAGACCATAAAGTAATATTCACAAAAATAGATTGCTAAGTAAAGAGTAAAGAAGGCAATACTTTTGCACTAGTAGCAAGGTTGGAAACTATTAGAATGTTCTTAGCTTTGGTAGCATATAAGAGGTATAAAGTTTACTAGATGGATGTGAAATCACCCTTTCTGAATGGGCTCTTGAAAGAAGAAGTGTATATTGAATAACCTAATAGAGTACAAATTGGTAAGGATGAGACACACGTGTGTAAGCTGAAGAAAGCCTTGATGGCCTTAAACAAGCCCCAAGAGCATGGTACAATAGGTTGGGCACGTATTTGAGAAGGTTGAACTTCAGAAGAGGAACAATTAATAATAATCTATATGTGTTCAACTCAGAGAAAGGCCAACTGATAGCCATATTATATGTAGATGACATCATCTTTGGAGGGAATCACTCTTAGCTATGCCAAGAATTTGCATAGAAGATGAGGAAGGAATTTGAGATCTCATTAATTGGAGAAATGACTTACTTTTTTGGATTACAGATAAAACAGTGTGAAGAACTATGATAGTAGGTGCCAAGTTAACAAAAGATTAGGAAGGAAGGAGTACAAGCCCCACAAAATACAAGAAGATGATAGGGAGCCTTCTATACCTTACAGTGTAAAGGCATGATCTCATACAAGCTGTGTGCATCACCAGCAAATTCCAAGATAATTCTAGGGAATCTCATGCATTGGTAGTGAAAAGAATCCTAAGATACCTCAAAGGGATACTAAAAATGGGTTTATGGTATCCTGCCATGGATTCTGTAAAACTACGAGCATACACTGATGTAGACTAGGCAGGAAGTACAAATGACAGAAAATCAACCAGTGGTTGCAGCGTCTACTTGGGTTCAAAGTGTGTTGCATGGCTAACTAGAAAGTAAAACAGTGTTGCTTTGAGCACAGCAGACAAGTGATATGGATGTAAAGAAAATTGGCTGATTTGGGTGTTGAAGTGATGTTTCTAGTGAGTGTACTTTGTGATAGTCAAAGTACAATTGATCTCAGTAAGAATCCAGTTTAACATTCAAGGAGCAAGCATAATGACATCTGGTATCACTTTATTAAGGATCAAATGGAAAAGGGCACAATTCAGTTGGAGTATGTCGGTACTAAAGATCAAATCTTAGATATTCTAACTAAACCTTTGCCCATAGAGCTGTTTCAAAAGTACAAAATAAGTCTGTCTGTGCAAATGTCTTCTCAAGCCTAAAGTTCAGGTGATTCCTCCATCTCTACTTTGTGGGTTTTTCAAATTTGTAATTGGTTAGTAAAGGGGGAGAGAAGCAATAGTGTAGGGGGAGCTGTTAAGGAAAAGGGAGTGCATATTTAGAGGGAGTTGTAATTCATCTGCTTCTAGATTATTACTTTAAGAGGATTACATAGGATTGCTGCATAATGGCTTTTGTTGTGAGTGTTGCCAACAATTAAAAAGGGGGAGATTGTTGTTCCCACAGCCTTGTATAGGTTGTAATTATTGTCAACCAGATTTTAGTGTGCAAGTAGAAGTGGGTCATATCTAAGGAATTATAGCATAAGACTAGAATGTCAAATAACCTCGTAAAGTGATCTCCTTGGAGTGAACTTGTAGAAGGAGTTTAGCATTGCTTGAGTCTTAGTGTGATAGGGACATATGGATAATAAGTTCATAAGAAGTTAAATCTGCCAGTTCGTCAACCTGTCCTGAGACTAAGTCCAAGAGCGATTCCAAAGTAGTGAAATAATTCCAGGGTTACAGACAGACAGGGGCTTCGGAAGAAGGAAAGGTTACGAAACTTTAACTGTTCATGGACAATCTTGGCCATTCATTCAAGCATTCAAAGGATGAGATTTCAATAGAAAGAAAAGGGCAAGATAGGAAGTCCATCGTAGCTACAGTAAACCCTACTATGGTTTTCATAGGAGAAAGTATGTAAACCAAGACTTACCTTTTTTGGGGCACCACCATAAGATAGTGAAACAAGTAAGACCAGTGAAGCATGAAATGGGTGAGACTAGCGAAGAATGAAACAGGTGAGACCAGTGGAGCGTGAAACAGGTGAGACCAACAAAGCGTGAAATTGGTGAGATTAGACTAGAAATGGTGAAATGGTGAAATGGTGAGACCAGACCTGGAAACCATGAGACGTGAGAGCAAACCAGAACTAGATAAGACATGAGACCTGGAGATGGTGAGATGTGAGACCAAACCAGAAATGGTGAAACGTGAGACTAGAACCAAAGAAGACGTAAGACTTGAAGATGATAAGACCAGGAAACGGGGGAGACGATGAGACGGTGAGACCAGGAGTTGGGTGAGACAAGAAAAAGCACTCACTAAAGTTAAAAAGAAACAAATTTCTAGATTTCTTTAAGAGAGGTTAAAGAGCATTTTGGTGATCTTCCAAGCGGTAGTGAAGCAGCCTATTCAAATCAAACAGAGGCAAGACAAGCTAAAAGAAGAGTAGACACAACAGGTGACACTTTTTGTATTGTGTTTGCTTTGAATTGGCAATAGTGAAAGGAGCAAAAGATTAAGACATCTATTGTAACTACATTACAATCACAGGGAATACCACACTTGTATTTTCAAGCATAGTCTCGGTAGAGGAAGAATCATTACCACCATGGAGTACATCACATTGACGAAACCACGTAAATCTCTTATGTCCTTACTTTGAATTTACATTCTGTGTTTTGAATTGAGTTGTGAACACAACTAAAGAATCATCAAACCTATAACCTAAAAGAAGACCTAATCAAGAATAACCAATCTGTTTAATAGGCAAGGTGTCTGAAAGGTAATGTTAGGGACTATTGTGATTAGTAGGTAACAATAGATCTACCTTAGTTGAATCTGAGAAAGAGTTCATTCTTGAGAAGAGTTTAAAGTCATTCACCCATTTGCAAACTGACAAGAGCTAAAATATTAAAGCAGTAGAGTACTTTGGCTTAAAGTTATCAGAGTTTTTCAAGGGTGTGATACTAATTCACCCCCCTTTCAGTATTACAGACTAGTAGATCTTAGGGTGAAGTTGGGAACTTCACTATTCTTCCATAACTGATAATTCTACTCATCAAAAGTGGGAATGCCCTCGTTGTTAATACTATTCATCCTATCCATGATATCAATCAACAGTAGAGATAAAAATTCACAACAACAACAAATGACTTTAGAATAAAGTAGAAAAATTGGATCAACAGAGGAAACTGGCTATAATACCACTTCATGAGACCTTCTTACGTCTCACACTGTGAGGGGGAAGGGGTAAATCAGTGTAAAATGCTCACTTTTTTCAAATCTTTCTAGATTAACCTTTGTGACTTCTTAGAGTCTATGATCTAATGTTTTATCTTTCTTCTTTATGTGAGAGCGATTATATGGATATCAATCAAACATAAGCACCCAAGAACACATGACAATTTTTATGTGGTTCATCTACAATGTGTGAGATACATCTACGGTGTGATAGGATCACTTTTAAATCACATAATCCACTATTGTTATTAGGGGATACAGTTATGGTGTGGAAAGATCACTCCTTAACCACTTACAGTGATCTCCCAATCACTCAAAGGTTTGATCTCTTGATCATTAGATGAGATGATCTCCTAATCACTCTAAGGGTATCCCATCCTTTTTTAACAAGTTTATCAAGAGTTTATTACCTAATACTTTTCTGAGAAGGATAACTCAATGTGTATAAGCAGATAATGCAGAAAACAGATCTTCTCCTTCTTTATTATCAATTTTTGCTCAAGCTTTATTGGTCTCTTCTTTGCAGGTTATCTTCATTCTAGGTTATCTTTATTGCAGATTCTCTCCTTTGCAAGTTCTCTTTGTTGCCAGTTATCTCTGTTGCAGGTTCTTTCCCCTTATTGCTAGTGTTGCCTCATTATTGCCTTAGTAGGATCTCTCCCCTACTACCAGTCTACCTCCCCTGTTGCCTTAATAGGTTCTCTCCTCCTGTTGCTAGTGCTACCTCTTTTAGCCTTGGTAGGTTCTCTTCCCTTGATGCCAGTACTACCTCACCTACTGTCTTGGTAGGTTCTCTCCTCTTGTTGTCAGTGCTACCTCACTTACTACTTTGGTAATTTTCTTCCTTTACTACCAATGCTACCTTACCTGTTGCCTTGGTAGGTTACTTCCCTTGCGACTGGTGCTACCTCTCTTATTGCCTTGGTAGGTTGCTTCACTTGTTACTTTGGCAGGTTCTCTCCTCTACTACTACAAGCTATCAGACCTACTGTTGGGGCAAGTTTTCTTCTCCTGTTATTGGTTGTGTTTCCTACCTTGCTGGACATGCTGTTGGTTGTGGCTGTAGTTGCAATTTCTGGTTGTGCTTACTAGTATTACTACCTACACTTGCTGGTATGGTTGCCTGCACTTGCTGTTGTTGCAATCTGAAATTGTTGGTTGCCTGCTTGGTCTTATTACTGAAGCTTGCTATTGGTGCTGCAATTGCTGGTGTTGCTGGATGTGCTACTAATGTTGCTGGTTGCTACTAGTGTTATGAGTTATTGCTAGTGTTATGAGCTGTGGTTGGTGTTGTGAGCTACTGCTAGTATTGAGGGTTGCTACTAGTGTTGCTGGCTACTGTTGGTGTTGTAAGCTACCATTGGTGTTAAGGGCTACTATTGGTGTTATAGGCTATTGCTGATGTTGTGGGCTACCACTGGAGTTGAGGGTTACTGTTGGTGTTGTGGGTTGTTGCTAGTGTTGCAGTCTATTGTTGGTGTTGTGGGTAACTACACTTGCTAGTATTGCTACTGTTGCAATCTACTGGTATAACTCCTTGCCCTTGCTACAATAGGTTCCTTCTCCTTGCTATAGTTTGCTAGTTTCCTTACTATAATTTTAGGTTTCCTTGGGTGGCTGCTACAACTCCTTCTCCCTTTGGTTTGGCCGGTTGCTGCCTTCTTCTTTCCTTGCTGTGGCTGCTGCATACCTTCTTTTTTGGTTTGGTGTGGCTGCTGTATGCCTTCTCCTTTGGTTTGGTGTGGCTGCTGCAAGCCCTCTTTTCTGGTTTGGTGTGGTTGCTACAAGCCCTCTCCTTTAGTTTGGTGTGGTTGCTACACACCTTCTCCTGTGGTTTGGTATGGTTGTTACAAGTCTCCTTTATTGGTTTGATGTGGCTACTCTACACCTTGTTCTCCCTTTGGTTGGGCTGCCTTCTTTTTCTTTCTTTGATGTAACTACCAGTTGCTATAACTCCTCCTTCGGTTGATGTGGCTGCCTCTTTCTTTGGTGGTTATTGTTACGTTTTCTTTAGTTGGCTATTGCTGCAATCTCCTTAGATGGCTGTTGTTATAATCTCCTTGGTCGGTTGCTGCACTTTCCTTGGTGGCTACCTCTCTCTGCCTTTAGGTTTGCCATTCTCTCTCCTTTGGCCAACTCTCTTAAATTTTTACAGCATACACACGTGTCTTGCAAGGTGTATAGGGTTATTTATAGAGCCTTAAGATTAGGGTTGCATATTCATCAATGGCCAACATTGATTTCCAAAGGTTACTCTACAATTAACGACCAGATTTGATGCCTAAAACTTAGGGTCAACAGTCAATATTAACTTCATAAAATTTAGCTTCAATGGTCAAGGGTCAATGATTAGCCTTGACCCCTAAAATTTAAGGTCAACAGTTAACATTGACTCATCAACTTCAGGGTTAACTTGCCATCAATGGTTTTGCCTAAGGACCTCTCTGCATTTCAATGGCATTTAAAATATAAAATCAACAAGAACAACTATGTGAGATGTTGACAACAAATTCAACATTAGTCATCAAATATGGACTTAACGAACTCTAATTGTCAATATTTTTCTTAGTTACCATAGTCCAAGCAATAGGATACATTTGGTTGTTCCTATCCTTTCTCACAGCACATAATAAACCTCAATATGAAAATGTTTTTTTAAAAAATTTGTCTAATTCAATAATTGGTTTATAACCACTTTAAAAACTAGTTTTTAATAACCAAAACTCCATATAAAACCTATAAAAGATAGACTTTGCTTATGTGATTATGAGGTAAATCTTAAGTTTAAAAATGTTATCTTGGTTAGTGTTATGTAGCTCAACCTCATTTGACTTAATCACTTTGTAATGTTCTTCCATAAATATTTTTAACATGTTGAGGGCCTTGTATCTAACCCTATAATAATGCATTTGGATAATAGTGAATGCAAATGTCTCATTAATGTTAGCAAGAATCTCACATATAGGCTAATATGGATTCTTTGGAAACTTGTGCAAGTAATCTTTTGCCAACCACTCAACATAAGCTTTTTTTTGTTCCTTAATACCCAGTAGCATGTATTTGTATCAAATAGAGACTTCACCATAAAGGTCTTCTCATTCTTCCCTTAGTATAGATTCTCCATAAATAACCTAAAGCCATGTAATTGTATAGCCATTAAGGATTACATACCTTTACATGCATTCATTAAGTTATTTAAGGCCTTCAAACTTCATCTTAGTATTGAACTTTAAAGTTTTATGATCATAGGTTGGATCATAAACTTTATGCCTTATTCTTCTTTTCATTCTATGACTATTAAAATCTAAATCATCTTCCTTCCTTATCATAAAGATCTCCATCTCTTCATCAAAGTCCTCATATTCGCTTTGCCATCCAAATTGCTCATCAATGAAGTGCACATCATTTCTAACCATGTTTACTAGCCTTTAAGGCATATTGTATCTTAGTTCAACATATCTTTTATAACCACTTTCTTTCTTATTCCTCATTCCCATCTTTTTCTTTCTTGCTTGCATACTTTTCATCATTTTTTAATAAATTATCATCATCATCATCTAGCTTATTATCAATGTCACTCTCCTCAACAAGAATAAAGTTATGATTGTCTTTATTTAAGTTGCCCTCTTTTGTCATATCACCTTTGGAGTCACCATTATACCATTAATCATGTTGGGGTGTATCACTTAGTTGGGTAATAGGTTCTTCATGTGCCATAGACTCAATCACATTCTTTCCTTTTGCTTGTTGCATTTATTTAGCATAGTTAGTGGAAACATGTTCATGAGATTATGTGACTATCCCACTACCTCTTTATCTTTCATATTATGTTTATAATCTTTATTATATTTTCTTTCACTAACCTCTATCACTACAGCCTCTCCTACACCCTTCTTTACACCTTTTCCCTAACTATGAAAATATAGTTTGAACTTTACCATTAGAATATAATGATGGAATGTCATCGACTATTTGTGCCTTCTGCACCTTATGTAGAATATAAATTTGCACATTTTGGTATTTTAATTCTACCATCTTTATGAACATTAGTAGTAATGGCATATTTGAGGTCCTATTTAGTGGCTTGAGATTCTTAATTGTCTCATATGGAAATTTGTATATGTAGTCAATAATGTTATTATATTCATGCTTTTCATTACATTTTCTATAATTAACATAGATGGATACTTTATATTAATGGCTTAAAGCATTTCATGTTGTTATCAACACATTGCATCTTAGGTTTAAGTTTCATCATACCACCATGATAAATTATCATGTTAATTAACATTGTGTAATATTAAACAGTGATTTTAGACTTTAACTCAAAGACAAATTTCCATGCACTTATTTAGTTTTGCCTATTGTAAGATTATAGAATATAGGACCATAATGTTTCTTTATAAATTATTAGATTAAACCCCTAATCTACCAAAGCCTAATTTCATATCTTATAATTCTACTCTAAAAATTTTCTTTATGATCATTAGATTAACAAAAAGGTCTAAATATGATTTTAAATAATTTCACTTTCATAACTTTACAAATTAAAAAATACTAATAGTTTAACCAAGGAGCCTTAATCCACTTGAATAAATGGATCAATGCTTGCTTTGACTTTTATTCCTTGTTAACCAACATGTCTCTAAGATAGGTATTAAATTGCAATGCTGAGGGCCACACTATCTTTTAATTTAAAGATTTTCTTCCAATATAGGAGCATGTCTTTTATTACTCAACTCTATCTATCTATTCCCCACTTTGAGCTAAGCAATTGGAGTTATAACTACTAGAAATCCATCATTTCTCTTGCTCTCCCTCAAGCACTCTTTCAAATTTAAAGTTTTTATAATTTTTCTTAAATTTTCTTTTTTATTTTTATTGATTCAATTAAAATTTAAAAATCTCCAATGTTTAGAGGATTTACAAATTTTTATTCTTTTGATTTAACTTAATTAGTGGTTTGGGTAGGATTTAGCCCAAACAATCCATTAATTGTTGGGCATTTCTATAGCACCTAGTTAACTACTATTCTATCTTTGCATTAGTAATTTTGCCATGTCTTCTTCCTATGTCATTGGATCAAATAGATTTTGTTAATGACATATGACAATGTTCTACATTTGTTGCTTTTTTAAAATGGTATTAAATTTATGAAATAATGTAGCGTTGATATTTTTTTTAAACATTAATCCTAATAATAACAAGATAAAGTATGATCAACGTAATAGTTTACTACTATTGAATATACTTATACATATAAATTGATTGGGATAAAACTATTTTCTTGTATTAGCATTTTGATGTTATGAGTTTATAATAATACTTACATATAGTTTTAAGGATAACATATTGTTTCAAACTCATCCTTTCTTTTTAAGACTCATTAATGGTTTGATCATTGCAAGGGTGTTGAAAAATTGGGTTTATCTAGGCTTGACTCTTAACTTTGTTAGGATATCTCTCTATTCCAATTGATAAATTATTCTAAAATTAATCTTTAATTTCATTCTTAAAAATAAGAGTTTTTGTTTTATTATTAATTTAGAATCCAATAATTCATCTTATTATCTATTATGTCTTTCTTGGCAAGTCTATTTTATAGTAAAAGTAAAAGCCAACATAACAAATAATATAAGAATAAGATTACATACTGCCTATCTTATTGGCATTGTTGGGAAAGTAATCAACTATGCATATTGCCTATCTTTTTGACAAAAGTTTCATTCTTGTTTCAATTTTCATTATGATAAGGAGACTAAAAAAGCTTATGAATTACTCTACATTTGGTTTGAGAATAGTGTTGCGTTGCTAGGCTTTACCTTTGAGTATAACATTAACCTCTATAAAGTAAGACCTAACCTATAAAGTAGTAGATGCCATGCTTATCACATCCTCATTAAACCTTTTACATATAAATAAATTTATAGATACATATATAAGCCAAACTAACACCTATTAGAGGTAATGGTTACTATTTTTACTTATCTATTTGAGAACTTTGATCCTTAATTGACTTGATCATCAAAGTGTTAATACCAAAAACTTTGGTGTTTAGTTATACACTCATTCATAAAACTTGACAAGGATTTCACCATTGAGTTTGACATTTAGTTATCCACTTTTTCATATGACTTGACTAAGGCTTGACCATTAAGGCCTTAAATTAGTTTGAATTGCATCATTTTGATATGTGTCATCTTTAATGGGTACTATTCATCAATTGGCACCATTTGTGGGAATTACACATTGTGTGCCTTTCTTAATCACCCCCTACCTATGGACATAACTTAGTTAAGTCCTATAGGGCATAAGAATCCTTAACAATCCTTGGATTATGCCTTGCAAATGCTCCTTGAAATCTAACAACCTAAATGTTGCTTAACTTGTTTAGTAAATAGTTTACTTTAAAGGTTGCAAAACCATCCAATGCATGATACACTACCACTAGTATTGGAGATGGTAGTTGCCTAAGATTGCCTTAAATTTCTTATTAGGAGTGTTGTAATGTTAATGGCTATGTTAATAACATTCTTAACGACTCAAACACACTTCTTTTTGATGTCACCTCCTCCTAACTTGATAAGCATAGTAAGAGGAGCTCTTGTAATTAAAACCTAATGAGAAACCCTACAAATAGCTCCACTTCACCCATTACACACACAATTTACACTAGTAATAGATAAGGTTCAAGGCACACCATTCATTCTTGAGGGTGGCAAAGATAATAGCCTTAAAGAAGGCACTAAGAGGAGGTTAACCTTCCCAAAATGTGAGATTCATTGTCTGACATTCCTTGTAGTCTCTTAGAATGAGAGAATACATCTATAGAGTCCATCTCCAACTTCAAGTCAAAACTGACTTGCTTATTAACTTAAACCTCCAAAGGTAGTGGATGCATCACTACTTGCTAATCACACATTACTTCTAGCATAGCTTAAAAAAATGCAGGATAAGATGGTTGTTTTTTACACCTTTAGACTGCTACTATGCATTACAACTATATAATACCTATTGTCAGTCCTTTAGAGTTTACTAGTTTAAGAATGCAAGTAAATTGATAACACCTTGCACCAATTCTTGCATAAGAAGTTAAGTGTGAGCACTCAACCATGACAAGGTAAGTCAAAGATATGTGCATTAGAATAAAGCATGAGAGCTTATGGCATGGGAGAGAGAGATTGAAATTCAAGGTCTGTTAGTAGTAGGCATTAGTGACAAGCTAGCATACAGTAGAGTAATGAGTGGTTTCTCAGGAACATCAATGTTTCCTCCAGTTAGACGACTAGATTCGTTAATGCTCTTGAAGGGATAGTGCATGCCTCTTAAAGTTAGCAAGGCTAACATTATGATCTAAAGGATTGGCCATAGCCACAACATTGACATATGGACTATGAGCTCAAGTTAATGCCAAATAATGACCGAGTGTTGCTAGTTAACACGTTAAGGGTGAAGGGGTGGACAAGGTTAGATGGTTTCTTCATGTGTCACGGAAATAGGGGATCATGGGTGTTAATCTCCACCAAAATGTGAAGAGTGGCGAAGGTGCCAAAAATGCATGACTTTTAGAAGCCCTATCTAAGACAAGTGTGTTAGCATAAACTTCTTGAAAGAAAAAGAACATAGGTGGCTAAAAATTTCCTTAATAAGGTGTTATACTCTCTTTGAATGGAGAAGCTTGTTCTCATGAGATAATAGGGGGAGTACTTTAAAAAAAGGAGTTCCATTATGCATGATTGGCTCGGTAACTAAGTCATATATGTCATATAAATATATGTGGTATGGTAGCTAAGGGTTATACAAAAAAGTGCAAAGAAAACACTTGTGAGAGAGGTATTGACATCCTTTTTATACTTTGAGTGAAGTAATAAAGGTTGGGAAGTACTTCCTATAAGCATTATTGTGCCTCATGTATGAAAAATTTGGTTGAGACTATATGTGACTTAGTGCTAGTACATGGAAAAAAATTGAGTGAAGCTTGGTTGTGTGATAACTGGTATCAGAGCACTAAGGTTTGGTCTATGGGTAGTGGATCAAGTCTTAACATAGTGTGTGAGAGGGTGTCAAAGATCAAGAAGGCTTTTAGTGATGTTCTTGAGGAGTAAACCCTTTTGATCTTGGCACCACTTGATAAATTAGAAAAATTAGTATGTATCTTGCAATCGAACTATGATAGTCTTAATTCTTTAAGGTTTTCTTGTTTTGGAAAAATAGAGTGGGAAGTTCTTATCTTTAAGAGAGCTGTAGGCACATAATTGAGTAGGTTTGCTAATTATGCTCATCTAATGAAGGAGCTAGAACCAAAGGCCTTTGAGGGGTAGTATGACACGAAAGCAATTGAAACCTTCTTGTGTGATGAGGACCTTCTTAGATCTCACATTAAGAGGGGGAGGGGGTGAATTAGTGTGAAATGCTCGTTTTTTACAAATCTTTTTGGATTAACCTCTATGACTTGTTAAAGTCGATGATCCAATTTTTATCTTTTTTCTTTATGTGAGAGTGGTCGTATGGATATTAATCAAATGTAAGCACTCAAGAACACACTGCAATTTTTACATGATTTACCCATAATGTGTGAGCTATGTCTACGATGTGATAGGATCACTCTTAAATCACATAATCCACTCTTGTTATTAGGGGATACAGTTAATGTCATGGAAGGATCACTCTTTAACCACTTAAAATGATCACTTGATCATTCAATAGATTGATCTCTCGATCACACCAAGGGTATCTTACCTTTTCTTAACAACTTTATCAAAAGGTTTATAACCAACGTTTTCCTGAGAAGGATAAATCAATATGCACAGGTTGTTAGTGTAGAACGTGGATCTTCTCCTTCCTTTGCTGTTGGTGCTACCTCACCTACAGCCTTGGCAAGTTCTCCTCCCTAGTTGTCGATTCTGCCTTGGCAAGTTGCCTCACTTATTGTCGTGGTAGGTTCTCTACCCTTGTTAATGTTGCCTGCCTTGTTATTGGGGCAAGTTTTCTCCTCTTACTGTTGGTGCTGCCTACCCTATTGCTGGGGTGAGTCTTCTCCTCCTACTGTTAGTGTTGCTTACTTTGCTACTGGGGTAAGTTTTCTCCTTTTACTAGTGCTGTTTGCCTTATTGCTAGTTTTGCAAGCTACTGGTTTTGATTCATTTGTTGCCAATTTTGCAAGTTATTGGTTATGATTCACCTTCTACTGGTTGCTGTGTTGGTGCTACCTACTCTGTTGTTGGGGCAAGTTTTCTCCTCTTATTACTGGTGCTGATGGGGCAAGTTTTTGCCTCTTTTTACTGGTGCTGCCTGCTTTGCTATTGGGGCTAGTTTTCTCCTCCTATTGCTAGTGCTACTTGCCCTATTGCTAGGGTCAGTCTTCTCCTCCTATTATTGGTATTGCCTACCCTATTATTGTTGGTGCTACCTGCCCTATTGTCAGTTCTGCAAGCTGTTGGTTGTGATTCACTTGTTATCAGTTGCTATGGTGGTTGTGCTTGCTACTGTAATTACTGGTTGTGTTGTGCTTACTGCTACAATTGTTGGTTGTGCTGCAAGTTGGTTTCTCCTTTGTTGGTGGCTACTACACCTTTTTCTTTATTGGTTTATCAGCTGCTGCACCTTTTCTTGATCGGTTTGCCGACTGTTGCACCTTTCCTTGATTGGTTGCTACAATTTCTTCCTTGGGTGGTTGATTGGTTATTTCATATTCTCCTCTGGTTTAGTATGACTGCTATATTTCTCCTTTAGTTTGGTGTGGCTGCAACACATCTCCTTTGGTTTGGTGTGACAGTTACATGCCTCCTTCTTCTCCCTTTAGTTTGGTTGGCTACTATCTTTTCCTTTTGGTAGGGTTACTAGTTGCTGTAACTCCTACTTCGGTTAGTGTGGCTGCCTCCTTCTTTAGTGGTTGTTGTCACCTCTTGACTGGGTGCATTTCTCTTTAGTGTTGCACCTTTCTTTGGTGTTGCATTTTTGGCCAGTCACTCTTTTTTTGGTAGCTACCTCTTTTTTTATAGTTCTTTCTTTGCAGTTGGTTGGTCTCTCTTTTGTAGTAGACACCCATCTTAAAGGTTGTATAGATGTATTATAGGATTTGAGATTTAAGGTTGCATAATCATCAATGGTCAGCATTGATTCCTAAGGGTTAACGTACAATTAACAGCCATATTTGACTCCTAAAATTTATAGTTAATGGTCAAAGGTCAATGGTCAACCTTGACCCCTAAAATTTAGGGTCAACGATCAATATTGACTCATTAACCTTAGAGTTGACCTACCATCAATGGTATTGACCAACTACTTTTCTACATCTCAATGACATTCAAAACATCAAATCAACACGAACCACTGTGTGAGATACTATTGACAACAAATCTAACATTAGCCATCAAAGATAGGCTTAACATTGTGGGACATGGAGCAATACTTCATGGCTATTTGAGTGCTTGATGAGGAAAAGGTGACTTTGATAAGCATGTATCTTACCAAAGATGCCAAGTTATGGTGGTGAACTGGGTTGGATGATGATAAGAGTTTGAGTAGGCCAAAAGTAAAAATATAGGATAGCTTGAAGAAGAAATTGAAGGATCAATTTCTTCCTTGCAACACCTCATGGCCTGTAAGGGAATCGTTAAAGAAACTAAAGTACAACAACATTGTGCAGGATGATGTTAAGAAATTTAGTTCCTTGATGCTTGACATTCAGAATATGTCAAATGAGGACAAGCCCTTTAACTTTCTTTCAGGTTTTCAATTATAAGATTTAATTAAGTTATGAAGGTAAGGTGTCAAGGACTTGCCTTTTACCATTGCGGTAGCCAAAGGATTAGTTGATTTAGAATTAACAAGTCCTTTAAGGGTGATGTTGGATTTTAACTTGAGTTGGTCTCTCTTCTTCATCACGTCATTATGCTTGCTTTTGGGTACAAACACAATTGTCTTCTTTTCTTTCACCTTCTCACTTGACTTTTTAATATAGCCAAGTCTTTTCTTCCCCATGGAATGTAGTCTTTGATTGCTTAGACACTCATTCCACTTTCTAGTAGCATCCTCCTTAATGACATTTGTTGATGATGACTTTCCTTTCACTTTTTTTTGGCTTACATAAAGCTTTCCTCATGCTTCTTTAGCTTGGAATTTGCCTTATGGAACTTGGTTTGCAAAATCAGCACCTTTTGCCCTTGTGCAATCACCTCAGTGCCAAGATCTTCGTGTATCTTGCCTTGCTTTGCTTCAAGTACAATCAGCTCCTCAATCCTCTTCAAGTACTCCTCTTTTGCTTCAAACTCCTTTTCTTTTACTTGGAAATTAAATTCATCAACAGCAAAATTCTCATATAGCTTTTTGAGATGTTTTATCTCTTTTTCTAACTTGTTATTTTTGTGCAAACAAGTTTTCAATTCATTCTTAAGTTGTTGCACTAACTCATCCTCATTCTCTTATGTTGATTCCTTATCACTTGAAGAGTCTTGATCATCATTTGCTTAAGCGACCAGCACATCCTTTGTAGCCTCATCATCAAAATCATCATCAACTTCTTCTTTAAAATCTTCTTTATTTGGCTTGCTTAAAAAATTCCTTCTTTTGGATATAAAGAATTTCCTTTTTCCTTTGGAACCTGAATTTCCAACTTTAGAGTAGCTAGATTACTTTGTCCTCCTTTTTGGGATTAGTTCATCATTATCCTCACTATTTGCTTTTCTTCTCTTTGAGCAATCCATGACAAAGTGCCCAATTGCTTTACAACTAAAGTACTTCAAGGTTAGTTTTCCCTTATACTTCCCTTGTCCATTTTTCATATTATTGGTAATATATGTCATGACCTTATCTAGTTCAGTATCACCATCTTCTTCTTTAGAGCTACTAATGGATTCCTTTTATTTGTCTTTAATCCTTTACTTCTTTGTTGCCATGAAAGCCAACTCTTTCTCTACCTTAGACATCTTTTCTTTCCTCTTTGGGGCTATTTTCATTTTATAAGCCACCAATATGTTGTACAAGTCATCTAAGGGCAGCCTATCCAGATCTCTATCTTTTATGGAAGAGACTTTGGTGTTGTAAGCTTTCAATAAAGTTTTAAGTATTTTCCTTACCAAAGTGGCATCATGGATCTCCTCTTCCTAGCCTCTGATGGAGCACACAATTTCATTGACTTTTATGAAGAACATATCCACAGTCTCATCATTTTATGTCTTTGAATCTACTCCTCTAGATTTTTAGCTTGACTTCCTTTATAACCATGTCTCCTTTATAAATGTTCTTCAGTTTGTCCAAAATTTGCTTGGTTGTGTTGCACCCAATCACTTTGGTGAATTATCTGACAAGGAGGCATATAAGGTTTGTCTCGCCTTTCCATTACACTTCAAATTCTTCTTATCAGCTGGCATCATAGGATCACCTTTAGCAACAAGGATGAAGCCATTAATAGTAGACTCAAACACATCAAGACCAAGGGACATTAGATACAGGAGCATTCTATTCTTCTATAACTAATAATTCTATCCATCAAAAAGTAGGGATGCCCTTGCTGTTAATACTGTTCATACTATCTATGATCTCAAGAAGCAGTAAAGATAAAAACTTACATAGTAATACACAACTTTAATTCAATGTAGAAAAATTTGTTCAACAGAGGAACCGACTCTAATACCACTTGATGAGGACCGTTTTAGATGTAACATTGAGAGGGGGGTGAATTAGTGTGAGATATCCTCCTTTTACAAATCAATTCAGATTTAACCTTTGTGATTTGTTAGAGTCAATGATCTAATTTTTTATTTTTCTCCTATATATGAGTACGATCATATGAATAAAAAATGAATGCGTATGTGCAAGCACCTAAGAACATATGACAATTTTTATGTGGTTCACCCACAATGTGTGAGCTACGTCAACGGTGTGATAAGATCATTCCTAATTTACATAATCCACTCTTGTTATCAAGGGATACAACAATGTTGCAGAAGGATCACTCTTTCACCACTTATGAAAGGACTATTCCTTAATCACTTACAACAATCTCTCAATCATTTCAAGGATATCTCACCTTTATTAAATTAGTTTATCAAGAGTTTATAATGAAACCTTTCCTAGAAAATGATTATTCAATATGTACAGACTATTAGTACAGAATATGGATCTTCTCCTTTCTTTACTACCGGTATTGTCTTACCCACTGCCAGTGTTATTTGCATGTACTGTTATTATTGCCCGTTGTGCTACTTTGATGTCCATATGTGCTACTGCTACTATTTGTGCATGCTACTGTGCTGTTGCTATCTATACGTGTTGCATCTGCTATTCATATACGCTGTTGCTGTTTGTATGCACTGCTATTTCTGTTCACACGCGTTGATCTCCCTGTTTTGGTTGTTGAGCACGCTGCATTTACTAGTATAACCTCTTAGACATGCTATTGCTGTCTGCACACATTACACCTACTATCTACACATGCTGCTCCTGTTGTTATGTGTTGCACTTGCTGTCCATGCGCACTGCTACTTTTGTTCGCACATGTTGCTGCTGTTTGCATGCACTACAGCTGTTTGTGCACACTGTTGCTATTTGCTTGTACCCTTATTGCTATCTGCGCACGCTGTTGCTGTCTACTCATGTCGCTGCTACTGTTTGTTCACGCCACTTTTGTTATCTGCACATGCTGTTGATATCTGTTCTTGTCGCTGCTGCTATTTGTGCATGCTGCTACTGTCTTCTTGCATCACTGCTGTTATCTGCACGTGCACGAGTTGGTATCGCTGCCTACACGTTCTCCTATTTCTGTTCGCATATGCTGCTATCGCTAATTTGGCTGCTGGGTGTGCTACACTTATTGATTTGGCTACTAGATGTGTTGCACTTGTTGGTATAGTCTCCTAGACGTGTTGTTGGTGCTGGTAGTTCCTCTTGGACATACTGCTGGTGCAGGGATGTGTTATTGGTGCTGGTATACCCTCTTAGACATGCTAGTGGTGCAAGGAAGCCTCCTGGACATGTCGTTGGTGTAGGAAACTCCTGCTGGTGCTGCTATTGCAAGGACCTCCTGCTGGTGCCGCTGGTGCATGCCTGTTGATTTGCTGGTGCAGTGATCTCTTGCTGGTGTTGCTAGTGTAGGGCTGCTGGTTTGCTGGTGCAGGGACCTTTTTTAATGCACCACCTTCTGTTGGGCCTGCAATCTATACCTCTCCTTGTGTAGTTGCTAGTTCTTCAACACCTTCTGTTGTACTTGCTGCTAGCTGTTGGTTCTATTATAAGCTCCTTTTGCTGCTGGTTCTGGTATAGGCTCCCTTATTACTGGGCCTTTAGGTTTGTCTCCCTTATTACAAGACCTTTTGGTGTGTCTCCCTTGTTGCAGGACCTCTTGGTTTGTCTCCTTTGTTGTAGGATTCACATGTTGTTGCACCACCTTTTGGTTTGTCTCCCTTGGCTACTAGATTCACAGGTTACTGCACCACTTTCTGGTTTGTCTCCCTTGGCTGCTGGATTCACAGCTTGCTGTAACTTAGTGAGGGTGTGGTTGCTACAACTTGGTGAGGGTCAGCTACTGCAACTTGGTGGTTTACTGGTGTGGTGGTTGGCTGCTGATTCCCAGACTTGCTGCTGCATGTTTTGATTTTTTGCTTGATTCCTGGGTGTGTTGCTGCTAAGAAGCCTCCAAGGTACTACTGGTCTGTCAGAAAACCTCCTGCATATGCTGGTGTGGTGGCCAGCTGCTGCTATCACCTTTGTGAGGGTTGGCTGCCAGTTTATTGGTAAGGGCTGGTTGCTTTGCTGCCTCTTTCTCTCCCTTTTGGCCGATTGCTTCTCTTCTTTTTAGTTGGCTACCTTGCTCTTCCTCTTGGCTAGCTGCACCTCCCTTGGTGGCTACCTTATCTTTTACCATTCACCTCTCCTTTTGGCTTTAGGTTTGTTGTTCACCTTTCTCTTCTTACAAGATGCATAGAGGTATTTATAGAGTATTGAGATAAGGGCTACATGATTATCAATGGTCATCATTGATTCCTAAATGTTGCCCTACAATTAACAATCAAATTTGAGTCCTAAAATTTAGGGTCAATGGTCAACAGTCAACGGTCAATCTTGACCCCTAAAATTTGGGATCATGGTCAATATTAACTCCTCAACATCAGGATTGACTTGTCATCACTGGTTTTTTCCAATGACCTCTCTACATCTCAATGACATTCATAACCTCAAATCAACACATATAATCATGTGAAATGGTGTTGACAACAAATCCAACATTAGCCATAAAAGATGGGCTCAATAGTAGGTTTTGGCTGACTCTTTTTGACATAATAGGCTTAAATTGAAGTTTTCCACTGCCAATCATCCTCAGACTAATGACCAAACCAAACGTATCAATGGCTTGTTCGAGGAATATTTTTGGCACTACGTGATGACAAGCCAAAGAAATTGGCTAGAGTTATTGGATTCGGCCCAAATTTGCTACAACTTATATAGGTCATTTGCAACCAGTATGAGTCCTTTTAAGTTGGCTACAAGGCATTAACCCTTTATTCCTAACAAAATTGCAAGAACAAGAACAAGAGGGAATTGTCCAGCTGCCTACTGTGATGCTTGATCAAAGCAAGAGCTATTAAACGAAGCCTGGGATAACTTGAATAAGACAACTCGGTGCATGAAGAAGTATGTCAACAAGGAAAGGAGAGACGTGGAGTTTCAAGTAGAAGACAAGGTGTTGCTCCACTAACTCCTCAAATATGGAAAAAGATTAGTCATAAAATGATGCATCGAGGGTTGATTCCCAAGCATGATGGTCCCTTTGTTATCACACAAAAGCTTGGCAATTGTGGCTTATTAATTGAAATTATTTGAAAGACTAAAGGTGCATCCAACCTTTTATGTAAGTTTCTTGAAACCTTATCATGAAGAGATAGGTGATGAGTCTCCTAGGAGATAAGTAAGATGTGCTCCCTCAATAGTCAGGACAAAAATACATTGTGAGGTAGACAAGATCCATGACTATCAAACATTGGGGTAGAGCAAGAAGAATTGCCAAATTAAGTATTTGGTAAATTGGAAGAATTTTCCAAACAATGAGAACAGTTGAGAGAGGCGTGTGACTCTCTGGCAATTTGAGAAGTAGATCTAAGATTACTTATTGACCCTACTAACAAAGACATTGGCTTCAATTGGTGGAGGTGGTTTATTAGTCCTTTAAAGCTTATTGGTTTAAGGATGCAAGTGAATTGGTAGCACCTTGCACCAATTCTTGAATAAGAAGTTGAGTGTGGGCACTTAACCAAGGCAAGGTGAATCAAGGACATATGCATTAGAACATAGTGTAAGAGTATATGGCATGGGAGTGAGAGAGATTGGCATTCGAGGTGCATCAACAACGTGGCAGCAAGCGCTAACGATAGGCCAACATGCAATAAACTAATGAGTGGTCTCTTAGGTACATTATTGTCTCTTTTAGCCAGATGATTATATTCCTTAATACTTTTAACGGGATAATACATGCCTCTTAAAGTTAGAAAAGGCTAACATTATGCTCTAAAGGATTGGTTATAGCCATAACATTGGGGCTCAGGCTAACACCAAACTATAACCGAGTTAACACATTAAGGGATGAAGGAGTGGACAAGATTAGATGGTTTCTTTATGTGCCATAGAAATAAGGAATCAAGGGTGTTGATCTCCACCAAAACGTGGGGAGTGGCAAAGGTGGCAAAAATGCATGACTTTTAGAAGCCCTATTTAAGGCAATTATGTTGGCATGAACTCCTTGAGAGAAAAAAAAAACATGGGAGACTAAAGAATGTGGCTGAAAAAGTCCTTTATGAGGTGTCATGCTTTCCTTGAATAAAGAAACTTGTCCTTATGAGATAGTAAGGGAGTGCCATAAAATGAAGAGTCCCACTATACATGATTGGCTTAGTAGCCAAGTCATGTATATCCTTAAGTAGATGGGGGTGTTAACTACCAACACTATAAATATGTGTGGTAAGGTAGCTAAGTGTCACGGAGTTAGGCTTGAGACGTGGCACTTAGTCGATCTTGCAAGAGAAGATGCTAAGTAAGCCTTGGAGAGTTTGAGAGAACCAGCGGAAGACTTGTGAGATGCAGATGCACGAATTAGAAGAACTAGAGAGAGAGAGAGAGAGAGAGAGAGAGAGAGAGAGAGAGCTTTGCAAGTGAACTTGTATTGAAAGGATGTGTGCTTTACAAATGAACTGAGTAGCTTATTTATACAACTCAAAAGAAGGACCTAGAAAGGAATATGCTTTGGCATATGCTATGAGTATTTTAGATAAGGAATATTCTAGGTATATACATGGATTATTCTAAATATGGTCCCTTCTAGAATTCTCTTGGTCAATTGTGGGCTTCTGGGACCTTTCGTAGCAAATGGGCTGGACAGCTCTTGGATGTTTGGGTCTTCGCCCTGGAGGTTTGAGTTTTGGCCCGAATTTACACCTTAAAGATACATGAATGGGTCAGATCAATGTATCCTCGTGACATCCTCCCGCACTTAATTCTGCGACATCCTCATCGTATTTTCAGCCTTAAATTGCCGGATATGATCAGCAAATTGCCAAAGTTGGTCTTCTCGTTCCCAACTAGCCTCATGGTTTGGCAAAGCTTTCCATTTCACTAAGTACTCAGTATAGTTGGGAACTCCACTTCTCCAAATCAGTCAGTCAGCAAGGATGCATTCCACCTCCTTGTTGAATTCGGTGACCACAGCAGCTGGTGCACGCTTTGACTCGTTTCGGCTTGGATCCTCTTCGTCACCGTGGAAAGGATTTAGAAGACTTACATGGAAAACATTGTGGATCTTCAGTTTTGGAGGGAGTTGGACTTAATAGGCAGCCTTGCCCACACGTTTGATGATGGGAAATGGCCCTTCGTACTTTTGTACCACGCCCTTGTATACTTTGTGTAGAGACTTGAATTGGTTGGGCAACAGCTTCACCATCACCGTGTCTTGCGCAATGTAGTCTTTTGGGCATTGCTTAGCGTCAGCCCATCGTTTCATCTTCTTGGCCACTTTATCAAGGCAAGCCCTTATTATGTCCACTTCCTCATGCCACTCCTTTGCAAACTTGAAGGCAGACAGATTGTTGCCAGCGTAAGGAGAGGCAATAACACTTGGAGTTAGTGTTTGTTGTCCCAAGACAACCTCAAATGGACTTTTGGTTGTGGCCTCGCTCCTCTAAAGGTTGTATGAGAATTAGGCAACGTCGAATAACTTCGTCTAATCTTGTTGGTGAGCATTAACATAATGCCTCAAGTATTGTTCAAGCAAGGCATTAATTTGCTCAATTTGCCCATCGGTTTGAGGATGGAAGCTTATTGAGAAGTTTTGCTCAGTTCCCAGCAACTTGAATAGCTTACGCCAGAATTTACCTGTAAAGCGGGGGTCTCTATCACTGTTGATGCTCTTTGGCACACCCCATAACTTTACTAGGTTCCTGAAGAATTGGGGAGCAACTTTGTCCACCCTACAATCAGTAGGGGCTGAAATGAAGGTGTCATACTTGCTGAACCGATCGACTACAACCATAATGCTTCCACATCCTTCGAACTTTGGTAGAGCCACAATAAAATCCATTGAGACACTTTCCCACGGCTTCTCGGGAGTGGGTAGTGGCTTAAGTAGGCCCACTGGTAGCTACTGTTCTACCTTGTCTTGTTGGCAAACTAAGCAAGTTCGCACATACCCCTCTACATCTATATGCATATATGACCAGAAATAATGTTGGACAAAAGCAAGGGTTTGTGCCTTACTTGGGTGACCAACTCATAGCGAATCGTGGCATTCCTTAAGGATTTCCTTTTGCAAGTTTCCCCACTAGCCAATCTCAACAGGTTGTTGGCCAATTTGTCTTGCCAGATACCTTCCTTGATCCATTCAAGGAGGTTGCTCTTAGGAGTACTAGTAGCAAGAGCAGCTAGTTCTGCCTTCCTACTTAGCGCATCAGCAATAACATTGGCTTGACCCAGTTTATATTGCAATGTGTAGTCGAATTCAACTAGGAACTTACTTCCAAGGAGATAATGTCTTTAAGTGCATAAGTAGTGGATGACGACAATCATCTCCTTGTCCTAAATGGTATACCGTCTCTCTGTGTCATTTAGCTTGCGACTTTCGTAGGCAATGGGATGCCTATCCTGCATCAAGACTCCTCCTATCATGAAGTCAGATGCATCAGTATGGACTTCGAAAGGCTTTTCGTAGTTCGGCAGTGCCATAATAGGTTCCTTAGAGATTGCTTGCTTTAATCTCTCAAAGGAAGCTTGGCATTCCTCCGTCCAATGCCAAGTGCGGTTCTTCTTCAGTAGGTCAGTGAAGGGTGCGGCTACGGCAGAGTATCCCTTGATAAATCGGTGATAGTAATTGATAAGCCCGAGGAAAGATCGCAATTTTGGGACTTTAGTTGGAGGCTCCCATTGTTGGATGGCTCATCCTTGATCTAATGGTCAAGAAAGTACACCTTTTGCTTGGTGAACGAGCACTTCTCTTTCTTCACAAACAACTCATTCTCTCATAGAGCTTGGAAGACTTGCTTAAGGTGCTCAATGTGCTCCTCAAGTGTGTTGCTGTACACCACAATGTCATCCAAATATAATACCATGAATTTATCCAGGAAAGGATGTAGTACCTTGTTCATGAGTGTGTAAAAGGTGGCTGGTGAGTTGGTGAGGCCAAATGGCATGACCAAGAACTCAAATGCTCTATAACGCGTTACATAGGTCGTCTTTGGCTTATTATCTTGTGCCATACGAACTTGGTAGTAACCCGATCATAAGTCTAGCGAAAAGATCAGCTATCAAGGGTATTAGATACTTGTTCTTGATTATGACTTTGTTCAAGGCTCGGTAGGCGATACACATGTGAAGTGATCCATCCTTTTTCTTTTGAAAGAGGACTGGCGCACCGAATGGGGCTTTTGATGGTCGAATGTAGCCCGACTCGATCAGATCATGGAGTTGCTTCCTCAATTTAGGCTCTGGAGGTGCCATGTGATAAGGAGCCATGGTAGGAGGTTTGGCACCAGGTTCCAGCTTAATGTGGTGATCCACATCTCGCTTTGGTGGAAGCATCCTAGGCAATTTGGATGGCATGACGTCCTTGAACTTGTTAAGGACAGCCTGAATTGGTTGCGGCAGTGAGGGAGTTGGTGATGCTACATCCTTCCCATCACTTAGCTCTCGTATGGTAGCGACATAACCAGGACCCGACTTGAGACCCCACTTGAATTGCAAGGCCAAGATTATCAATAGTTGAGATCTCTCCATACGCTTCAAGGGGACTATGTGGATCTTATGGTTGTCAACAACCACAAAAGAATGTATAACAAGCACAGGGAAAGCCAAAGCTTCACAAAAGAATGCAAGACCTAACACCGTTTTAAAATGATCCATAGGAATGACGGTAAAGTCTAACTTACCCATCCATTTACCGATCTGGACAGCAACTCCATGTGCCATGCCTTGGACCGGCCTTGCTTCTGAGTTCACCGCTTTGATGGTGCCGTTTCCCTTTGTTAGTTTGAGGCCTAGACGTTTGGCCACTTCTGTATCCATGAAGTTGTGTGTTGCCCCCGTATCCAGCATTGCACAAGCTGATTTGCCCTCGATGGCAAGATCAACATACAACAGTCCCTTCTCCTTGGCGACTATTAGGGAGAAACTCTTTGAGATATTACCTAAAAGTTGGATAGATCCCATGTCTACTTAGGCTTTTTTGTTGGCCTTTTTTGGGTCAAGTGCCACTATCATAGCATTCATGGCTTTGCGTTTGGGGCAATCCTTCACCCAATGTGGTCCATCACAAATGAAACAGGGTCTAGGAGGATTAGTCAAGTTGTTCTTACCTTTAGACTTCTTCTCATGCTTAGGACGGTCATTTGAGGGCCTTTGTTGTCCACTCTTGTTGCAACCAGAGTCCTGCTTCACCCGATCTTCTCTCCCTCACTTTTGCCAAAGTTTGGCTTCTTGGCCTTGGAGTGAGTTGAGTAGTCGATGAAGGTTTCGATAACGGCAATGGTAGCATCTAGGGTCTGCACATTACGCCTCTCCAGCTCGACTCTTGCCCAATCCTTCAAGCCGTCTTTGAAGTAGAAGAGCAGCTCCCTATTGGACATTTCGATTTCAAGCATGAGGGTAGTAAATTCCATAATGTAGGTAGAAATTCTACCTGTTTGACATAGGCGTCATAACTTCCTTCTTGCTTCACTGTCTGCATTATGAGGGACGAAGTACCTACGTACTTCAGCCTTGAATTGTTCCCAAGTGTCAATGATGCATAAGCCTTTCTCTCATTTAGAGTGCTTTTGTCTCCACTAGATTTGGGCAGCATCTCTTAGAAAGATTGGGGCGTTGCTTATCCTGGCTAGATCATCGACAACCCCCATGCCTCAAAGTACTACTCAAAGCCGAACAAGAAGTTCTCTACAGTAGTGGCATTCTGTGTGCCATTGTACATGGCAAGCTTCGGGACCTTCAAGCCTTGTACCGCAGTGGAAGTGCTAGTAGTGGCAACCGTACTAGCAAGCGAGTTGTTTCGATGAAAGGACTCCATCTCCCTACGAAGGGCATGAATCTCTCCTTCAACAAACTCACGAAGGTTAGACATACCTTGGTTTAGGGAGTGTATTTATCCCCTAAATGAGCGGCCATACTCTTCGATCATGACTTTGACAGCTCGTGTGATCTTTGCATTCTCATGGATGAAGTTGTCAACTTGATCACTGAGATCTCCCACAAGGGAGTTTATATCGAGGATGCTCCTTTCCAAGTTACCAACACGGGAGTCTATGGTTTCCTTTGCTGGAACCTTGGAATTGCCACGTTTGGCTGGAGCATGTTGCTCCTCACATCCACGAGCTTCTTGCTCCATTTGTTGCTCATCGAAAGCGGTCTCAACAAATCCTTCCTCACCTGCCATACTCACAACTCAAACAAGAACAAAATAGGGACTAGGATTACCTTGCTTTGATACCACCCGTCACAGAGTTAGGCTTAAGACATGCTAACCTGCTTGGTACTTAGTTGATCTTGTGAGAGAAGACGCTAAGTAAGCCTTGGAGAGTTTGAGAGAACCAGCAGAAGACTCGTGAGAGGCAGATGCACAAATTGGAAGAACTAGAGAGAGAGAGAGAGAGAGAGAGAGAGAGAGAGAGAGAGAGAGAGAGAGAGAGAGCACAAAAGAGAGCTTTGCAAGTGAACTTGTATTGAAAGGATGCGTGCTTTACAAATGAAATGAGTAGCTTATTTATACAACTCAAAAGAAGGACCTAGAAAGGAATATGCTTTGACATATGCTATGACTATTCTAGATAAGGAATATTTTAGGTATATACATGGATTATTCTAAATATGGTCCCTTCTAGAATTCTCTTGGTCAATTGTGGGCTGCTGGGACATTCCGTAGCAAATGGGCTGGACAGCCCTTGGATGTTTGGGTCTTGGCCTTAAAGGTTTGGGTTTTGGCCCGAATTTGCAACTTAAGGAAACATGAATGGGCTGGATCAATGTATCCTTGTGACATAAGGGTCCTATGAAAAAGTCTAAAGAAGATACTTGTGAGAAAGTCTTGACATCCTTTTTATACTTTGAGTAAATTAATAAAGTTGGGGAAGTAATTCCTTTTAATGCTATTGTGTCTCATGTGTGTGAAAATTTTAACTAAGTTTAAGGGCAACTTAGTGCCATTTTAGGGCCAAAAATTCAAGTGAAGCTTGGTCATGTGACTTTTATCATCCCTTACTTTCCTAGGAGATTATGGGTGTCCCTATGTTAGAGAAGTTCAAATTGCCAAAATTAGACAACTATGATAGCATAAAAGGCCTTAATGACCATTAGGTTTAATTTTAAATACTATTGTCTTTCCATTATGCTTTGGATGCTATGATATGCTAAGCACTTTCTACAAAACTAAAAGACATATCCTAATTGTGGTACTCAATGTTACCCTTATGCTCGATAATAAGCATAAATCAATTAGAAAGTCTTTTTTTGTCAATATTTATTACTAGTCAATTGCATAAGAAAACCTTAGCAACCTTTCTCATGGTTTTAAAAGGTAACAATAAGTCCTTACACAACTTTACTAATCGATTTAACATGAAAATACTTAATGTGGAAAACTAAACCTTGACATAAAACTTTGAGTTGTTAAAGTGACACCTTTAACTCCACAAAACAACTTTTTCCCTTCACTATATCCCCTTTTATGATCTTTAGGGTTATACATTGAATAGATAGTCAAGTGCACTAAGCTTTTCTCAACACCAACTTCTCTAAGGCTTATTGATGTAAATTGCATTTCTTATCCAGCTTTGATTGCAAGAAAGCCATAAAATCCTTATTTAAAAAGTGATCATAAGCCAAACATATGGTGCTCATCATCACCTTTTTTTATTATGACTGTAGTCCCACTTAATGAACAAAATGCCTCAAGGAGCTATGTCGCTATTTGCCATTAGAGCACCCTTCCCTTTGTTAGGAATATTATAATACAGAAACCCATAAGAAGTATATTAAGTGGTAGCAATTGTCCCATCACCTAAATCCCTTTATACATAGGGGTTCACTATTAATTTAGGATTGCTAAAGGAGCCATTTAAAGCCTCATCAAGCATAATGAAACTTTTGTCTCCTTTAAACCACACATATATCCTACCATGAGGAAAAGGTGTCTTTTTACCTTAACAGCTTCCCAATAGAATTGGGCATGCATATCATGCCTATAATCATATCTCATGGCCTAATGATAGTAGCTATGGAATCCCTTTCATCAAGGATGATCTTCAAGACCTCCACAAGCTTTCCATACTACTCCTATCCCATAAATACATCTTACTTCTCCATAAAGAAGCAAACATCATGTTGAAAAACCTTATGGCCACTTTGAGCACCTTTAACTTAGTGGTGTAAGACTCACTGAAAGGATGGTTCTTTTTAAGACCATTGTTGGTAGCAACACAAAAAAGCTATGCAATGATAAGCCATTAACACAAGTAAAGGTTGCCTCCAAATCAAATGTGCCTATCATCAAACAACAAAACTTAAGTCAATTCAATGTGATGAAATATAAGATGAGTGGAAGAAAAATGCACCTACAATAGTGGTTAAAGGTCTTATAAGGCTTCCCACCTTCACACCTCTTTGCACACCACCTTGATGGCCCTCGCTAAACCCCTATAAGTAAAAAGACAAGGTAGTTAGCCTTATATTAACTTCAACCCCTTGAACCTTTTGTAAATGGTTGGTCCCATAACCTAAGTCCTTTATTATCTCCATGATGTCTCACAACTTAGCAAAGTTAGATGGCTAAATCAAACATCTAGTTATCTAGACACTCCTTAATGTCAATTCCATGAAACCCTTGCAAAAGCAATCCTTCAATACCTTAAGATGCCTAATCCAATTTATGAGCATCCTTTTTAAAACCCAATAACAAACTACATCAATTAGCCTTTAAGGCTTTAGTCAATTGAATAGAAATTAAAATTATAATAAAAGTAGGCTATGCTGTAGACACAAGAGCACTGTTGTTATTCTTATTGGCAAACCTCAATACACCAACTCTAGTAACATTAGTACTTTTTCTTTACTCTTATAGGACAAAGTAACCTCCAGTAGTGGTGCCTTCATTGAAGTCTTTGCAATAGCCACTATAATCATCCTTACCTCCACCATTGTGGTATCCTTAGTAGGTTCACCCTAGATGGTAACACTTAATCCATCCCCTTAAAGAAGATTACCAACCAAGGGTTTTGCTTCCCAAATTTCCAAATTATCTCCCCATCCTTAAGAAATTCACCTAGTTGCTTGCATGAATTAATAAAAGGAAAATCCTTATTCCCAAGGACAAGGAAAGGGAAAGGTGAATGGCTTAAGGTCTACATTGGAAGGCCTACACCATTGGGCATTTAAATAAACATTAAGTACATTTTGTAGTTCATTTTATCCTTAAGAAATTGATTGAAGTTCCATTCCGATCCCTTTTTGCCCTTAATGATAAAATAACCACAACCGCCATCATTTGTCATGATAGAAGCATTGAACATATTAATTAACGCCTCATTAATGAGATGTAGGCTATCTTGCACTGACAAAACAAGTGTCCTATAAAGAGTTTCTAGTTCTTCAAAGTCACTTACATCAACATCAAACCATAATGCTTTAAGAACTCCATAATGATTAAAGACCTCTCATGATATAACCATATAACTCGAAAGGAGTCAACATATCTTTTCCTATTTTGTAAGGAGAAATACATCATAACCCACCAAAAGCATCCTTCATACCACCTTCGTAATCCTACTGGACATGCATGGCTTAATGGTCTCAATAATACATCTCATATTACCATAAGATCTTGAGATTAGACAACTAATCATGGCTTACTTCATATAAACCATATGAGGAACCAAATTAAGAGAAATGGAAGATAAAAGATATTTAACACAATTGAAAAACATTAAAAGTGCTTAGTGCCCTTGTTGTTCCCACAGCCTTTTATGGGTTATAATTGTTGTCAACTAGGTTTAAGTGTACAAGAAAGTAAAGCCACATGGAAGGGTAAGAAAGTAAAAGTAAAGCCATATGGAGGGGCAAGAAAGTAAAGCCATATGGAAGGGAAAGAAAGTAAAAGTAAAGCCACATGAAGGGACAAGAAAGTAAATCCACCGCGTAAGTGTAAAACGTAAATCTGCCACGTAAGCCCTATTAGGGTTTCCTAGAGGAGTATATAAAGGCCATTGGAAGACAACAAACAAAGAGGTCAAAAATTGAGAAAAAATGGCAAAACCTAAAGCAAAACCATTCGGCAAACAAGAAGAGGGAGCAATCGGCCAACCAAAGAGAAAAGACCTCCAAGCAAGGAGACAATTGGCCAAACACAAAGGAGAAACTATCTAAGCAAGGAGACAACCGGCCAAACAAGGTGAGCATCCATGCAACCCTACACGATAAAGCACAACCAATGGCAAAGGGGTGGATGGCTAGGTAAGGAGGAGAATGGCCAAGGCAAGGTGAATGGCAATAAGGAGAAGACATGACTGGATAGCAACCAAAGGTGAACGGAAAACCTAGTGTGACCAACCAAAAGAGTATACACAGTAGAAAACAGGTGCTGGTCAGCCAAAGAGACAATGCAAAGCAAGAGGAGTCAGCTAAAACCTAGAGCAACCATCCAAAGCCAAAGAGGAAAACCGTCCAAAGAGAGGAAAACCTAGTGTGTGACCGACCAAAGAGAGAAAAACAAGGGAGGAATGGCTGGACAGCAAGTGCTGGATGGCAAGACCACCACCGGCTGAAAGAGAGAGGATGTCTAACCAACCTATATAGCCAAGCAAAGAGGTGAACGGCCAAATAGGTGTGGACAGCAAGGAGGAGAACGACCAACCAAAAGTGGACAGCCAAAGCAAGGTGGACGGCTAGGAGACAACACGATAAGCCTCACCAATTTGAAGCTCAACAGCTTGGTATACTAGTTTGAAGGGATCTAGAAGTTTGACTTGTTCAGCATATTGAGAAATGGAAGCTGGTACCAGCACTAGCACTACTTACAACAAGAAGGTTCCAATCTTCAACAGAACCACTTACCATATGTAGATAACAAGAATGCAAGTGGTATTTGCAACCATGGGCATCGACGTGGTAAAATGCATACAGGAGGGTTTTATGGTTCTAGAAGATGGTAAAGACCCAACCCCAAAGGAGTTAATGTAGTTTAAGATAAATGGAAAGGCCTAAAATGTCATCATTTTAGCATTGACAAATGGTGAGTATGCTAAAGTTATAGACTACAAATCTGCAGAAAGTCTATGAATGTGATGGTAGAATGAAGGAGGCTAAGCTTCAAGTGTTCAAGGAGAGATATGAATCTCTTAGAATGCAGAAGAATCAAACAGTTCAAGAGTTCTTCACCAGGGTTATTGACACTGTAAATGACCTGAGAAGTCATGGGAAGAACAAGAAAGACTCATCGATTGTGAAGAAAATTATGAGAATTCTACCTAAGAGGTTTGCCTTAAAGGTAGTAGCCATAGAGGAGAGTAAAGATTTCAATTCTATGTCTCTGTGTGATCTCTAGTGCAATCTTATTACATATGAGACGAGGATAAAGTTAGCTAAAAGTTTTGCAACAACTAAGTTATCAACAGAGGTAGCTTTCAAAGCTATGAAGCACTTGAAGATAAAATAAGAGGAAGAATCATCTAATGAGGATGATGAGGAGGAGGAGGAAGAAAGTGAAGGTGAAGTATTGGCATACTTCACAATAAAGTTCAAAAAGAGGTCTAAGAAGGGAAAAGGACAGTTGTCCTTGAGATGTTATCGGTGTGGGCAGATGGGACACTTTGCTTCTCAGTGCAAAGTGAAACTTGATGATGAAGATGAGGATGGTGATGATGAGCCGAATTCAAAATGAAGAAGACCATCATTCAAATCAAAGAATTCCAACAAGAAGACTGCTAACCTACAGAAGAAGAAGAAAGGCTCATTCAAGAGTTATGTAAGTCAGATAAAAGAAGCTGATGAGAAGGAAAATGAAGAATCATTAGATAAGCATGCCTTTATGGCATCAATTCAAGGTGCTAGTTTAACCTCTGAAGAGGAAATGAAGGTTGATGAAGAAGAACCAAATCTTGAAGCTGAGTTAGAAGTAGCTTCAAAGGAGATAATTAAAAGGGGCAAAACCATAAAAAGGTTGGAGGCTTACATAAAACTAGTTGAAGCAAAGTTTGAGGAAGCTGAAAGTCAAAAACTGAACATATTGACTTGAAGAAAAGATTTGATGAACAGATCAAAATATGTGAAGACCTTACAATAGAGCTTGGCTCAAGGACTTTAACAATTGAAGAAATGGAGATAGAGTTACTGAGACTTCAGCAACAACTCAAAAGGAGTGAGGATAACTTGTAGAAGTTTAAAGTGGTAGGAGAAATAAGCTATGCAAGAGAAAAGAAGAATGAGACTTTGCCACAAAGTTGAAAGAGAAGGCTATAACTCAGGTGAAGATAACTAAAGAAGAGAAGATAGTTATCAAACCAAAGCTAGAGCCAAAAATGATGTATGTGGTTAAAGAGCAGCAGCCTATAGCTGATACATCTCAGAAAGAAAAGAAAGTCAGCCAACAGAGGGCTACGGTTGAACAGAAGAAGGTGATTAAAATGAAAGTCACATAAGCAAAGAAGTCAGCTACTTTGCCTACACAGCAAGTGATGAACAGAAGAAGACAAGCTGTGATTAGACACAAGAAGAGGTAGTTTCAAGGTCATTGCCTTTATTGTGGAGTTTGGGGTCATAAGGCGAGTAAATGCTGATGAAGAAGGCCAGTATATGTCTCCAACTTGAGAAGATACAATGCTGCATAGAGGGGGAGACAATACAAAATTCAAAGGAGAACACCTGTTGTGAGTTCTTGCACATACTGTAAAAAGCAAGGACACATTTACAAGGAGTGTTGGTAGAAGCCCAAACCAATGGTTTCAAAGAACAAGTTTGCTATATTAGCAGACTTGGAATAGTGTGAAAGGTGCGGGCAAGATGGCCATAATGCCAAGAGATGCATGACACTTCTCCCTAAGCAAGAGAAGTCACTTAATGGCATAGTAAAAACAAGCAGTGCAGTCAAAGCTGAGAAAAAGGATAAAGCTATCTTCTAGCCAATTCAAAAGAAGGAATATAAAGCAAAAAGGGAGGTGGCTAATATAGCTGAAATTACACTCAAAGCTGACTACGAGGATAAGCAATGGCTCCTTGATAGTGGATGCACTTCACACATGACAGGAGACAAGAGTAAATTGTTAAAGCTAAACATGTCAAGAGAAGGCAGAGTCAAGTTTGACAATGATGATTCACTCAACATCAATGGTCAGGGGTTAGTAAACATTGGAAGAGGAAAGTTGAAAGATCTTTTACATGTTGAAGGACTCAGATATAATCTAGCATCTAATGAAGACCATAAGGTAATATTCACAAAAACAGGTTACCAAGTAAAGAGTAAAGGAGGCAATACTATTGTAGCCGAGAAGAGAATAGCTAGAAATTTGTATATGATTGATGAAGAAAGAGATCCTCTTGCAATTAATACTGTACAAGAAAGAAAGCCAAAGAAAAAGTGGACCAGTGCTCATCAAGAAAATCAGATCATAGGTGACCCATCAGCAGGGGTTATAACAAGAAGAAGAATTGTGGGAGCTACTACTTTACTTTCATAAGTTGAACCTAAATCTGTTGAAGAGGCTTCATAAGATTTAACTAAATTTCTGTCCACAGAGTTGTTTGAAAAGCACAGAATGAGTCTGTCTGTGCGAATCCTCTATCTCTACTTTGCAAGCTTTTCAAATTTGTAATTGGTTGGCAAAGAGGGAGAGAAGCAACAGTGCAGGGGGAGCTACTAAGAAAGGAGAAGTGTGTATTTAGGGGGAGTTGAAATTGCTGTATAGTGGCTTTTGTTATGAGTATTGCCAACAATTACAAAGGGGGAGATTGTTGTTCCCACAGCCTTGTATAGGTTGTAATTGTTGTCAACTAGGTTTAAGTGTGCAAGAAAGTAAAGCTGCATGGAAGGGCAAGAAAGTAAAAGTAAAGCCATATGGAGGGGTAAGAAAGTAAATTTGCTGTGTAAGGGCAAGAATGTAAATCTGCAATGTAAGCCCTATTTGGGTTTCATGGAGAAATATATAAAGGCCATTAGAAGACAACAAATGAAGAGGTCGACAATTGAGTAAAAACAACAAAACCTAAAGCAAAACCATTCGGCAAACAAGAAGAGGGAGCAATCGGCCAACCAAAGAGAAGAGACATCCAAGCAAGGAGACAACTGGCCAAACACAAAAAGAAGAGACGTCCAAGCAAAGAGACAACTAGCCAAACACAAAGAAGAGACGTCCAAGCAAGGAGACAACCAGCCAAACACAAAGAAGAGACGTCTAAGCAAGGAGACAATTGGCCAAACACAAAAGAGAAATTGTCTAAGCAAGGAGAAAATCGACCAAACAAAGTGAGCATCCATACAACCCTACACGACAAAGCATAACCAACGGCAAAGGGGTGGATGGCCAAGCAAGGAGGAGAACGGCCAAGGCAAGGCGAACGGCAACACGGAGAAGACACGGATGAATAGCAACCAAAGGTGAACAAAAAACCTAGTATGACTAACCAAAAGAGTATACATGGTAGAAAATAGGTGCTGGTTAGCCAAAGAGACAAAGCAAAGCAAATGGAGTCAGCCAAAACCTAGAGCAACTGTCCAAAGCCAAAGAGGAAAACCTTCCAAAGAGAGGAAAACCTAGTGTGTGACCGGCCAAAGAGAGAAAATCAAGGGAGGAACGGCTGGACAGCAAGTGCTGGACGACATGACCACCACTGGCTGAAAGAGAGAGGATGTCCTACCAACCTACACAGCCAAGCAAAGAGGTGAACAGCCAAATAGTTGTGGATAGCAAGGAGGAGAATGGCTAACCAAGAGTGGATAGGCAAAGCAAGGTGGATGGCTAGGAGACAACACAAGGTAAAAGGAGATAACAACAAGGGAACCTTGGACAGCAAGGGAAACTGTCTGACGGCAGGAGAAAACCGTATGACTCACGTAAGAGAGAAGACAACACACTGTCCGTAAGGGCAGAGAGGATCTATTGTTACCTACTAATCACAATAGTCCCCAAAGTCACCTTTCAGACACCTTGCCTAACAGACAATGCGGATGTTCTTGTTTAGGTCTTCGTTAGGTTATGGGTTGGCTGATACTTTTGCTACATTCATAACTCAATTCAAATCACAGAACATAAAGCAAATTAAGGACACACGATATTTACATGGTTCCATCAACGTGACGTATATCCACGGTGGTAGGGACTCTTTCTCTACTAAGACTATCCACTATACTTGTGAATACAGGTTACAATGGATGTCTTTAATTCTCTACTCCTTTCAATATTGCAATTACTAAGTAAGTACAATAGAAAAAGTGTCACTTACTATGTCTACCCTTCTTTTATCTTGTCTTTCCTCTGTTGAATTGAAAAGCTGCTCCACTGCTGCTTAGAAGTTCACCATAACGCTCTCTAACCTCTCTTGAAGAAGTCTGGAAATACGTTAAGTTCTTTCCGTGCTTCGCCAAATTCCTTTTATAGGTTCTCTCACACAATTCCTGTTTTCACTGTCTTACAGTCTCAACCGTCTCCTTGTATCACGATCTCACCGTCTCATAGCTTGCCTGCCCATTTCTCTCTCTCTTATTGTCCAACCGGATTTCTGTCTCTTACCGTCGGATTTCTCTTTCTTCCCATTGGATTTCTCTCTCTTCATCGGATTTCTCTTTCTTCATTGGATTTCTCTTTTCCATTCACCCACTTGGTCGGATTTCCTCCCTTTTCTACCGGCGGTCTGCTTTTCTTCGTCTTGCTATCCAGCCTTCTTCGGTTGTTCCCAGTTTTCTCTCCTGTCGACCGGTTTCTCTATTTTTCTGATTATCTGTTTCTCTCTCTTCCAACGTCTAGCCGCCAGATCTCTCTCACCCGTTCCCGATCTAGTCTCGTCTCACCCATTCCAGTTCAGATTTGGTCTCCCTCACAGTTTTGCTACACAGCTTCACTATTCATTTTAGCTGCACTCCCTTTCGACCCCTTGTTCTGGCATTTTTCTTTTTCGGGCGTTTCTCAGTTTTTCTCTCTCTTTACTTCCTACTGTATTTTGGTTCCCCGATGGTCTCTGTTCAGCCCGGCTGTCGCCTTTTTTCCCGTCGATGACTACGCATTTTCTCTCTCTTCGTCCAATGGATTTATTGTGTGGATACTGTTCACTTGACGACTACTCTTTTCTTTTGCAGGTGGTGTTCTTCTATATAAGGTTTAGTGTTCTCTATGGTTGGTTGGTTGTCTAAGTTTTGCTGAATGCTCAATATTGCTGACTCCCTCTTTTCTTGTCGTGTATGCAATTGTGTTGGCCTTACCCTAATTTTGTCTTCAAGGTCTTTATATATTATCTTCCATGAAACCCTAATAAGGCTTACGCGGTAAATTTACTTTCTTGCCCTTCCGTGTGATTTTACTTTTTTGCCCTTCCATATGGCTTTACTTTCTTGTATACTTAAACCTAGTTGACAACAATTACAACCCATACAAGGCTAAGGAAACAACAATTTCCCCTTTTGTAATTGTTGGCAACACTCATAACAAAAGCCATTATGCAGCAATTTCAACTTTCCCTAAATATGCACTCCCCCTTTCTTAACAGCTCCCCCTACACTATTGCTTCTCTCCCCCTTTGCCAACCAATTACAAATTTGATCACAAAGTAGAGATGGAGGATTCACCTGATTTTCAGGCTTAAGGAGGCATTCGCACAGATACACTCATTCTGTACTTTTCAAACAGTTCTGTGGATAAAGATTTAGTTAGATCTTGTGTAGTTATGGGTTGCCTTTATCTCCATTTCTTCAATTGTTGAAATCCTTGAGCCAAGCTCTATTGCAAGGTGTTCACATATTTTAATCTGTTCTTCAAATCTTTTCTTCAAGTTAATATGTTTAGTCCTTATTTCATCATTTTGACTTTTAGCTTCTTAAGACTTTGCTTCAACTTGTTTTATGTAAGCCTCCAACCTTTTTATGGTTCTACCCCTTTTGATTATCTCCTTTGAAGTTGCTTCTAGCTCAGCTTTAAGATCTGGCTCTTCTTCATCAACCACTTCTTCCTCTTCAAAGGTTGAGACACCACCTTGTGCTGATGCCGTAAAGACATGCTCATCTGATGAGTGTTCATCTTCCTCCTCATCAGCTTCTTTTGTCTGACTCACATAACTCTTAAATGAGTCTCTCTTCTTCCATTGTGGGTTGGCAATCTTTTTACTGGACTTTTTTGATTTGAATGATGATCTTCTCCATCTTGAATTTGGCTCATCATCATCATCCTCATCTTCATCATCAAGCTTCACTTTGCACTTAGAAGCAAAGTGTCCAGTCTTCCTACAATGATAGCATCTCAAGGCCAGTTGTCCTTTTCCCTTCTTAGACCCATTTTTGAATTTCCTTGTGAAATAACCCAATACTTCACCTTCACTTTCTTCCTCATCATCATTATCCTCACTGGATGATTCTTCCTCTTTTTTTATCTTCAAGTGCTTCATAGCTTTGAAAGCTGTCTCCTTTGATACCTTTGTTGTTGCAGAGCTTTCAGTTGACTTTATCCTCATCTCATATGCAATGAGATTGCACTGAAGATCATGTAAAAACATAGAATTGAGATCTCTACTATCCTCTATGGCTACTACCTTTGAGGCAAACCTCTCAAGTAGAATTCTTAGAATTTTCTTCACAATCAATGAGTCCTTGTTCTTCCCATATCTTCTAAGGTCATTTACAGCATCAATAACCCTAGCAAAAAACTCTTGAATTGTCTCATTCTTCTACATTTTGAGAGATTCATATCTCTCCTTGAACACTTGAAACTTAGCCTCCTTCATTCTGCTATCACCTTCATAGACTTTCTTCAATCCATCCCATATCTCTTTGGCAGATTTACAGTCTATAACTTTAGCATACTTAACATCTGTCAATGCTGAAATGATGACATTTGAGGCCTTCCCATTCATCTCAAACTACCTTACCTCCTTTAGGGTTGGGTCTTTACCTTTTTTCGGAGCCACAAAATCCTCCTGTATGCATTTCACCACGTTCATGCCCATGGTTGCAAATACCACTTGCATTCTTGCTCTCCACATATGGTAGTTGGTTCCGTTGAAGATTGGAACCTTCTTGCTGTAAGTGGTACTAGTACTGGTACCAGCTTCCATTTCTCAGTATGCTGAACAAGTCAAACTTCTAGATCCCTTTAAACTAGTACACTAAGCTATTAAACTTCAAACTAGTGAACTTATGCTCTGATACTAATTGAAGTTCCCAACTTCTCTCTAGGATCTACTAGTTTGTGATACTCAGAGGGGGGTGAATCAGTATCACCACAATTCACAATTTGCAGGAAAGTGAACAACTTCAACCTCTTCTTAAAAGTGAATTCTTTCTCACACTCGACTAAGGTGGATTTATTGCTACCTACTAATCACAATAGTACCCAAAGTTACCTTTCAGACACCTTTCCTAACAGACAATACAGATGTTCTTGTTTAGGTATTCGTTAGGTTATGAGTTAGCTGATACTTTATCTGTGTTCACAACTCAATTCAAATCACAGAACGTAAAGCAAATTAAGGACACACGAGATTTACGTGGTTCCATCAACGTGACGTACATCCACTGTGGTAGGGACTTTCCCTCTACCGAAACTATCCACTATACTCGTGAATACAGGTTACAATGGATGTCTTTAATTCTCTACTCCTTTCAATATTGCAATTACTAAGCAAGTACAATACAAAGAGTGTCACTTACTATGTCTACCCTTATTCTAACTTGTCTTGCCTCTGCTAAATTGAAAGGCTACTCCACTTCCACTTAGAAGTTCACCGCAATGCTCTCTAACCTCTCTTGAAGAAGTTTGGAAATACGTTGACTTATTTCCGTACATCACCGAATTCCTTCTGGAGGTTGTCTCACACAATTCTTGCTTTCACCATCTTACGGTCTCACCCGTCTCCTTGTCTCACAATCTCACTATTTCACGGCTCGCCTGTCCATTTCTCTCTCTCTTACTATCTAGCCGAATTTCTCTCTCTTATCGACAGATTTCTCTTTCTTCCCATCGTATTTCTCTCTCTTCACCGAATTTCTCTTTCTTCACCAAATTTCTCTTTTCCGTTCACCCACTTGGCTGGATTTCCTCCCTTTTCTATCGGTGGTCTACTTTTTTTTGTCCTACCATCCAGCCTTCTTCGGTCGTTCCTGGTTTTCTCTCCCATCGACAAGTTTCTCTGTTTTTCTGACAGTCTATTTCTCTCTCTTCCAATGTCTAGCCGTCGGATCTCTCTCACCAGTTCCAGTTTAGATCTGGTCTCCCTTACGGTTTTGCTGTACAGCTTCGCTGTTCATTTCAACTGCACTCCCTTTCGACCCCCTATTCTGGCATTTTTCTCTTTCGGGCGTTTCTTGGTTTTTCTCTCTCTTTACTTTTGACGGTATTTTGGCCGTGTTTTCTCTCCTTCCCTAGTGGTCTCCATTCTGCCCGGCTGTCGCTTCTTTTCCCGTTAACAACTACTCATTTTCTCTCTCTTCCCTTTTCTGTCAACGGTCTCTCTCTTCTTTGGACTGTTGGATTTTTCTCTGTCTTCAACCAATAGCTTTACTATGCGACTACTGTTCACTCAACGACTACTCTTTTCTTTTGTATGTGGTGTTCTTCTGTGTAGGGTTTGGTGTTCTCTTTAGTTGGTCAGTTGTCTAATTTTTACTGAATACTCAATATTTCCGACTCCCTCTCTTCTTGCCGTGTATGTAATTGTGTTGGCCTTACCCTAATTTTGTCTTCAAGGTCTTTATACACTATCTTCCATGAAACCCCAATAGGGCTTACGTAGTGAATTTACTTTCTTGCCCTTCCATGTGGATTTACCTTCTTACCCTTCCATGTGGCTTTACTTTCTTGCACACTTAAACCTAGTTGACAACAATGACAACCCATACAAGGTTGTGGGAACAATAATACGTGAGGTGTATGACCAACAAGATGTGCAAACCAAAAATGTATGTCAGTCATGAAACCAGCAAGGTGTGTAAACCAGAAACGTATGTGAGTAATGAAACCAACAAAGCATGCAAACCAGAAATGTGAGGCAAGCCGTGAGACAGTGAGATCGTGGGGCAAAGAGACGGTGAGATCATGAGACAGTGAAAGCAAGAGCTGTGTGAGACAACCTAGAGAAAGAATTCGGCAAAGCATTGAACGAACTTAACGTATTTTCAAATTTCTTTGAGAGAGGTTAGAGAGCATTGCGGTGAACTTCTAAGGGGTAGTGGAGTAGCCTTTCAATTTAACAGAGGCAAGACAAGTTAGAAGAAGGGTAGACAAAGTATGTGACACTCTTTGTATTGTACTTGTATAGTAATTACAATGGTGAAAGGAGCAGAGGATTAAGACATCCATTGTAACTAGAATTCTTAAATATAGTGGATAGTCTAGGTAAAAGAGAGTCCTTACCATTGTGGATGTATGTCACATTAATGGAACCATGTAAATCTCGTGTGTCCTTAATTTGCTTTACATTCTGTGTTTTGAATTAAGTTGTGAACGCAGCTAAAGTATCACCAACCCATAACCTAACAAAGACCTAAACAAGAACATTCGAATTATCTATTAGGCAAGGTGTCTAAAAGGCGACTTTGGGAACTATTATGATTAGTATGTAGCAATAGATCTACCTTAGTCAAGTCTGAGAAAGAGTTTGCTTTTAAGAAGAGGTTAAAGTTGTTTACTTACCTATAAATTACGAATTGTGGTGATACTGATTCACTCCCCCCTCTCAGTGTCACAAACTAATAGATCCTAAGGAGAACTCGGTAACTTTAGCCCTCTAAGATGATTATTTCTGAACATGCATAATTATTAAGAAAATGACCATTTGGCCACATGAATATTTTGAATTTCAAATATAACATACATTAAACTTGTCTTAAGCAATTTTAAGGTAGGGGCAAAAGATAAGGAGGCCTAAAAAAACTTATGAATCACCTTACATTAGATCTAAGAATAGTAATAAGCCCATTAGCCTCCCTCTTTGGGTTTAACGCTAGTCTTTCTAAGCCCAGAAGGGTCTAAGAGGTGGCCTCCCCCTATCTCTTATATCAAGAAGTGAGACCCAAGCCACATAATGGAAAATGCCAATCTTTTCACATCTGCGTTGAACCTTATTTGTATGAATCAACCCAAACATGTTTATATAGGCCAAACTAACACTCATTAGAGGTAATAATTATTGTTTTTCTACTTTTATCCATTTAAGAACTCTAATATCTTATTAACTTGATTATTGAAGTGCCAATATTGAAATCTATCTTTGGCACTTGGTCATGTGCTCTCTTGCAAAATCTAACTAACATTTGATTATTGGACCCTTATATTGGTTTAACTCAACACGTGTTTTCTTTGGTGAGCACCCCTTATCATAATGAAAGAATTTTTCATGGATTCTTTTAACCATTAGTTAGTGTATAATCAATGTATTAACTCTTATTTAGACCCTTTTTTTATTTTTTGGTACATATTCTTAATTGAGTTACAATGCTGGAAAAACAAACTGGACAAACCAAATCAAAGTTATCAAAATAAATGATAATGTCCATAAAGTGTTGAGGAATGAAAAGTTATGCATTAAATTGGATGTCATGTCGTCATGATTGTTAGTATTATATTTTTAGTCTTTATTTTTTATATGATTATGGTTAAAAATATAAGTAAGTAAATTAATCAAATATTATTATATAAATATTTATTTACTTTCTTTTAGTTTTGAAAAAAAAATACATTTATTAATATTAGATTGTATGATGCATAAATTTGTATTTTTTTTAAAAGTTTTATTTAAATGAGAAAGTTAGAAGTATATTTGAATTGTGAAATTTTTTTAAAAAATAAAATTGATTGTATTTTTTGTCTTTAAAAATAAAAAGGATTTAAATTATAAGATTTTAAAAAATAAAAATTTAAAAATATCTTTTTCTCTTTCAAAAACTTATACTTATTTTGTTAAAAATATTAACATTACATCAATTTTAGATTTATATTAATTATTATT
>JAHLGO010000309.1:8698121-8717143 GCA_020615895.1 Ceriops decandra
TAATATATATATTATAAATTATAATTAAATTATTATTAGAAAATCCACCATAAACAGATGAGACTAAAGGAGACATGAGACTAGAAATGAGTGAGATTAGAAAAGGTGAAATGCATGAGACTAGAAGAGACGTGAGACTAGAAACAGGTGAGACCAGAAAAGGGTGGAATGCATGAGACTAGAGGAGACGTGAGACCAGAAACGGTGAGACATGAGAGCTGAAGACGGTGTGATGATAAGACTAGAAAAGAATGAGATCGTAAGACAGTGAGATGGTGAGACTAGGAGACGCGTGAGATAACCTATAGAAGAAATTTGATAAAGCATTTAAGAGAACTCAATGAATTTTTCAGATTTCTTCAAGAGAGGCAAGAGAGTGTTTTGGTAATCTTCCAAGTGGTAGTGAAGCAGCCTATTCAAATCAAATAGAGGCAACACAAGTTAGAAAAAGGGTAGACACTATAAGTGACTCTTTGTATTGTGATTGCTTTGTATTTGTAATAGTCAAAGGAGTAGAAGATTAAGACATCCATTGTAATCATAGGGTACACATTGGTGTTCTCAAGTATAGTGGATTGTCTCAATAGAGGAAGAATTCTTACTACTGGGGAGTACGTTACATTGACGGAACCACGTAAATCTCACGTGTCCTTACTTTGAATTTACATTTTGTATTTTGAATTGAGTTGTGAACACAGCTAAAGAATCATCAAACCAATAACCCAAAAAAAGACCTAGTCAAGAACAACCGATTTGTCTAATAAGCAAGGTGTCTGAAAGGTAACTTTAGGGACCATTGTGATCAGTAGGTAACAATAGATCTACCTTAGTTGAATATGGAAAGAGTTTATTTATGGCTTAAATTATCAGTGTTTTTAAGGGGTGTGATACTAATTCACCCCCCTCTTAATATCATAGACTAGTAAATGCTAGGGTAAAGTTAGGAACTTCAATTGGTATCAGAGCACAAGTTCACCAGTTTGAAGCTTAATAGCTTGGTGTACTAGTTTGAAGGATTTCATAAGTTTTATCTTGTTCAACATACTGAGAAATAGATGCCAGTACCAGCACCAACACTACTTACGACAAAAAGGTTCCAATCTTCAACAAAACCAACTACCATATGTGGAGAGCGAGAATGTAGGTGGTATTTGCAACCATAGGCATGAACGTGGTGAAATCAATATAGGAGGGTTTTGTGCCCCCAAAAGAAGGTCAAGATCCAACCTTAGAGGAATTTAGGTAGTTTGAGATAAATGGGAAGGCCTTAAACGTCATTATTTCAACATTAACAGATGTTGAATATGCTCAAGTTATAGACTGCAAATCTACTAAGGAGATATAGGATAGATTGCAGAAAGTCTATGAAGGTGATGGTAGAATGAAGGAGGCTAAGCTTTAAGTTTTCAAGGAGAGATATGAATCTCTTATAATGCAGAAAAATGAGACAATCCAAGAGTTCTTCATTAGGGTTATTGATGTTATAAACGATCTCAGAAGTTATGGGAAGAACAAAAAGGACTCATCTATTGTGAAGTAAATTCTGAGAATTCTGCCTGAGACATTTGCCTCAAAGGTGGCAGCCATAAAGGAGAGTAAAGATCTTAATTCTATGTCTCTGCATGATCTCCAGTGAAATCTCATTACATATGAGATGAGAATAAAGTCAATTGAAAGCTTCTCAACATCAAAGCTATCAAAGGAGATAGCTTTTAAAGTTATAAGACACTTGAAGATAAGAGAAAAGGAAGAATGATCTAGTGAGATGATGATGATGATGATGATAAGGTAGAAATTGAAGTGAAGTGGTGGCTTACTTCACAAGGAAATTCAAAAAGGGGTTTAAGAAGGAAAAGGACAGTTGTCCTTGAGATGTTATCATTGTGGGCAGATAAGACACTTTGCTTCTTAGTGCAAAGTGAAACTTAATGATGAAGATAAGGATGGAGATGATGAGTAGAATTCAAAATGGAGAAGACCATCATCCAAATCAAAGAATTCCAGCAAGAAGACTACCAACACACAGATGAAGAAGAGAGGCTCATTCAAGAGTTAAGTGAGCCAGACAAAAGAAGCTGATGAGGAGGAAGATGTAGACTCATTAGATGAGCATGCCTTTATGGCATCAACTCAAAGTGGTAGTTCAACCTTTGAAGAGGAAGAGGAGGTTAATGAAGAAGAACCAAGTATTGAAGCTGAGTTAGAAGCAGGTTCAAAGGAGATAATCAAAAGGGGCAGAACCATAAGAAAGTTGGAGGCTCATATAAAACAAGTTAAAGCAAAGTTTGAGGAAGCAGAAAGTCAAAAAGATGAAATAAGGGCTAGAGATATTGACTTAAAGAGAAGATTTGAAGAACAGATCAAAATATGTAAAGACCTTACAATAGAGCTTGGCTCAGAGGCTATAACTCAGGAGAAGATAGCTGAAAATAAAGAAGATTTGAAGAAGTAACCTAGGGTTGCATACAAAAATGAAGAAAAGAAAGTCAGCTAGTAAAAGGCTACGGCTAAACAGAAGAAGGAGAAGAAGGTGACTGAAATGAAAGCCACACATGTAAAAAAGCCAGCAACCTTACCTACACAACAAGTAATGAACAAAAGAAAACAAGCTGTGATTAGACCCAAGAAGAGGCAATTTCAAGGTCACTGCCTTTATTGTGGAGTTTAGGGTCATAAGGCATATAAATGTTGGTGGAGAAGGCAAGTATATGTCTCCAACTTGAGAAGATCTAATGCTGCATAGAGGGAGAGACAATACAAAATTCAGAAGAGAACACTTACTGTGAGTTCTTGCACATACTGTAAAAAGCAAAGACATACTGACAAGGATTGTTGGTGGAAGCCCGAACCAATGGTTTCAAAGAATAAGTTTTCTGTATTGGCAGACATGGAACAGTTTGAAAGGTGTAAGCAGGATGACCATAATGCCAAGAGATGCATGACACTTCTCCCTGAGCAAGAGAAGGCACTCGATGACACTGTGAAAATAATTGGTACAATTAAAGCTGAGAAAAAGAGAAAGCTATCTTCAAACCAGTTTAAAAGAACAAATATAAAGTTAGAAAGGAGGTGGCTAATATAGTTGAAATTGCATTAAAGGCTGACTATAAGGATAAGCAGTGGATCCTTGATAGTAGGTGCACTTCACACATGATAGGAGACAAGAGTAAATTATCAAAGTTGAACAAGTCAAGAGAAGGTAGAGTCAAGTTTAGTAATGATGATTCACTCAACATCAGTGATCAGGGGTTAATAAATATTGGAAAAGGAAAGCTGAAAGATATTCTACATGTCAAAGGACTTAGATATAATCTAGCATCTATCAGCCAACTATACAATGAAGACTATGAAGTGATATTAACAAAAACAGGTTGCCAAGTAAAGAGTAAAGAAGGCAATACTGTTGTAGTTAAGAAGAGAATAGCTGGAAATTTATATGTGATTGATGAGGATAAGATAAATAGCTATTTACTTACAAAAGAAGAAGAAAACCAACTCTGGCATAAGAGACTGAGACACTTAACACAGAAAAACATGAGAAAGCTGATAACTACTCATGCAATCAAAGACATTCCTAACCTTAAGGGAGAGAGAGAGAGAGATAGTATGTCTGCTCAGCATGCTCTAAAGGGAAACATGCCAAAAAGCAGTATAAGATCAAAGAGTTCAGTTCTGAAGTAGTGCTTGACGTTATACATACTAATTTGTGTGGGTCGATAAGAACAAAAGGTTGAATAGTGAAAGGTACTTCATCTTGTTTGTTGAAGATTATTCTAGAAGGACCTACATCATGCTCCTCAAACACAAGTCAAAAGTTTTGAAATGCTTAAAGAGATACAGAAGATTGGTTGAAAATAAGAGTGGAAAGAAGATCAAAGTATTGAGGTCAGATCAAGGCACTAAATTCACAAATGAAGCTTTTGAAGATGACCTTAAGAAGCATGGAATTCACCATCAGATGGCAGTAGCAAGAACACCTCAATAGAACGGGGTGGTAGAGAGGAAAAATAGAGTTGTGGTTGAAATGACAAAAGCTCTACTGCTAGAATCCAAGTTTCACAGAAGATTTTGGACAGAAGTAACATTTACAGTCGTGCACCTACTGAACAAAGTTTTACTAAGGCCTAATATAGATAAGACTCCATATGAGCTATGGAATGGGAAGAAGACAATAGCCAAGTATCTTAGAATTTTTGGCATCTCATGTTTTGTGAAGAACAAGGATCAAAACTTGGGAAAATTCCATGCTAGGTCAAATGAAGGCATCTTTGTGGGATACTTAACAAAGACAAAAGGTTATCGAGTTTTTCTGCATAAACTGGAAAAATTGGTCACTTCCAGTGATGTGAGATTAGATGAAAACTGGAAAACAATGCATAATGAAGAAGCTGAGGACATTGAAGAAGATGACTTTAAGATAGATGAAGAATCAAACCAACATGAAGAAGAGGGAAAAGAAGTAAGTTCAAACTTAGAGAAAAGTGAGTCTGAAGATGAAGAAAGAGATTCTCTTGTAACTAAGACTATACAAGAGAGAAAGGCAAAGAAAACATGGATCAGTGCTCATCAAGGAAATCAAATCATAGGTGACCCATTAGCAAGAGTTACAACAAGAAGAAAAATTGTGGCAGCTACTGCTTTACTCTCACAAGTTGAACCTAAATTTGTTGAAGAGGTAGCATAAGACAAAGCCTAGGTCAAAGCTATCAATCAAAAGCTGGATCAAATCAAGAAGAATGAAACATGGGAGCTGGTTCCAAGACCCACTAATAAGAATGTCATAGGAACAAAATGGGTGTTTAGAAATAAACACAATGAAGATGGCAAGATGGTGAGGAACAAGGCTAAGCTGGTTTGCAAAGGCTACAGTCAGATAAAAGGAGTAGATGTTGATGAAACTTTTGCACTAGTAGCAAGGTTGGAAACTATTAGAATGTTCTTAACTTTGGAAGCACATAAGAGGTATAAAGTTTACCAGATATATATGAAATTAGCCTTTCTGAATGGGCTCCTGAAAGAAGAAGTGTATATTGAACAATCCAATGGAGTACAAGTTAGTGAGGATGAGACACACATGTGCAAGCTAAAGAAAGCCTTTTATGGCCTTAAACAAGCCCCAAGAGCATGGTACAACAGGCTGGACACGTATTTGAGAAGGTTGAACTTCAAAAGAGGAACAGTGGATAATAACCTATATGTGTTCAACTCAGAGAAAGGCTAATTGATAACCATAGTATATGTAGATGACATCATCTTTGGAGGGGATCACTCTAAGCTATGCCAAGAATTTGCACAAAAGATGAGTAAGGAATTTGAGATGTCATTGATTGGAGAAATGACTTACTTTCTTAGATTATAGATAAAACAATGTAAAGAAGGTATTTTTATTTCTCAGACAAAATATGCCAAAGAGATGCTGAAAAAGTTTGGCATGGAGGATAGCAGACCTGTCAGTACTCCTATGATAGTGGGCTGCAAGTTAACAAAAGTTCAGGAAGGAAGGAGTACAAGCCTCACAGAATACAGGAAGATGATAAAGAGCCTTTTGTACCTTACAACATCAAGGCCTAATCTCATACAAGCTGTGTGCATTGCCAATAGATTCCAAGCTAATCCTAAGGAATCTCATGTGTTGACAGTGAAAAGAATCCTAAGATACCTCAAAGGGACATCAGAAATGAGTTTATGATATCCTGCCATAGATACACAGCTAAAGGAAGACCTAGTCAAGAACAACCGATTCCTCTAATAGGTAAGGTGTCTGAAAGGTAACTTTGGGGACTATTGTAATCAGTAGGTAACAATAGATTTACCTTAGTTCAATATGGAAAGAGTTCATTTTTGGCTTAAATTATTAGTGTTTTTAAGGGATGTGATACTGATTCACCCCCCTCTCAGTATCACAAACTAGTAGATCCTAGGGTAAAGTTGGAAACTTCAGAGGATTATAAAGAAGTTGATGATGATTCCAATGATGAGGCTGCAAAGGATGTGTTGGTCGCTCAAGCAAATGATGATCAAGACTCTTCTTCAAGTGATGAGGAATCAATATAAGAGGATAAGGATGAGTTAGTGTAACAACTTGAGAATGACTTAAGAGCTTGTTTGCATAAAAACAAGCAGCTGGAAAAAGAGGTAAAACATTTTAAGAAGCTACATAAAAATTTTGCTATTGATGGATGTAATCTTTAAGTAAAAGAAAAGGAGTTTGAAGCAAAGAGGAGGAGCACTTAAAGAGGATTGAGGAGCTGATTATACTTTAGGCAAAGCAAGGCAAGATACGTGGAGATCTTGGCACTAAGGTGATTGCACAAGAGCAAGAGGTGCTGATTTCGCAAGCCAAGCTCCATAAGGCTGAGTCCTAGCTAAAAAAGCATGAAGAAAGCTTTATATAAGCCATGGAAGTGAAAAGAGAGTCATCGTCAACAAACGCCATCAAGGAGGATGCTTCCAGAAAGTTGAATGAGTGTCTAGGCAATCAAATACCTCATTTTATGGTGAAGAAAAACTTGGCTACATTGAAAAGCCGAGTAAAAAGGTAAAAGAAAAAAAGAAAATTATATTTATACCCGAAAACAAGCACATGATGTGATGGAGAAGAAAGACCAACCCAATTTAAAATGGGTTAGAAAAGACGTGGTGGAGACTCTCATCCACAGGAGACAGACTATCAAAGATGGAGAGAAGGTTGTCATACCAGCTGTTAAAGAAAGAAGACATGAACTTGGTAAAAGAAGTAAATCCAAGTTTGAAGGTTTTTACTGGAGTTGTGGCATGTATGGGTATAAGGCTAATGTGTGTTGGAATACTAGGCCTACAATGAAGAGTAGTGTGAGGCAAGAGTTTAGGGGAAGACTCTATCAAGTAAAAAGGTAGTCATAGGTGGAAAGAAGTCATATTCCACTAAGAAATAGTTTTGATTTGCTAGGAGAGATCTATGGAAGATGTGAAAAGGTTGGACCCACTGCTGAGGACTGCTTGACATTACTACCCAGTCAAAGAATGCAAAGGATAACATGCCAACCATTGCTACCTAGTCAAGGAATGCAAAGAAAAATACCTACACATGCTCCCATATTTAGCCAAAGAAGAAGAAGAGGAAGAGAAATGATTATGGTTGTGGAAGTAACCTTAAAAGCTTCTAAGAAAAAACAAAGGCATGGATCCTGGACAATGTATGCTCTTCACATATGACAGAAGACTCTAAGATGTTTAAGGAAGTAGTAAAATATGATGTAGATAAGTCACATTTGACAATGATGGTGCCTTAAAGATTAAACGTATTGGTGCTATTGAAATTAGTGGAGAAAAGCTAAAATCAAAGAAAGTGCTTTATGTTAAAGGGTTAAAACACAATCTTATTAGTGTTAGCCAGCTTTGTGATGATGGATATGAAGTTACTTTCAACAAGAGTAGCTACATAGTAAAGAGACTAAGAGATGCTGTTGCCCTTATTATAGGTGAAAGAACAAATGGAAACTTATACCAAGTTTCCAAAAGCCAGGACACATGCTACATGAGCACCAAAAATGAGAATTTGTTGTCGTATAGGAATCTGGGACATCTTGGACAAAAGAGGCTGAACTTAAGTATTCAACCAATCCCTAAAGGCTAAGGTATTCTCTAACCTCTCTCCTCTTCCCACTTCTATTATTCTTTGGATTTGTTGTCAAAGGGGAAGATATTTTGCATAAATCTAAAAAAGGTGTATGCTCATAAAAAAAGGAAGTAGCTTAATGGATAAAGGGGGAGAACTTATCAAGGGGAAAAAGCATAAAGGGGGAGTAGGAAGTGATGCATGTTTTAGAGGGAGCTATGAATAACAATGTGCAGTGGGAGCAGTAAATGTTGACAATTGTTATATGTGCATTGTTAGATTTAATGTGTTGCCAATAAATTTCAAGGGGGAGATTGCTAAGTCCATCTTTGATAGTTAATATTGGATTTGTTGTCAACACCATCTCATATGGTTATATGTATTAATTTAAGGTTATGAATGTCGTAGAGATACAGAAAGGCCATTGGGAAAAACTGATGAGGACAAGTCAACCTGATATTGAGGAGTCAATGTTGTCTGTGACCCTAAATTTTAAGGGTCAAGATTGACTGTTGACCATTAACCCTAAATTTTAAGACTCAAATCTAGCTATTAATTGTAGGGCAACCTTTGGAAATCAACGATGACCATTGATAATCGTGTAACTTTAATCTCAAGGATCTATAAATACCTCTATGCATCTTGCAAAAAGTGGGTGTGCTGCAAAAAATTAAGAGAGCCGACCAAATAGAGTTAAACAACAAACCTAAAGCCAAAAGGAGAGGTGAACAACAAGAGAGGAGGTAGCCACCAAGGGAGGTACAGTCGACCAATAAGAAGAGCAAGGTAATTGGCCAATAGGGAGAGCAAGGCAACTAGCCAAAAGGAAGAGACAAGCAGTTGGCCAAAAGGGAGAGAAAGAGGCAACAAAGTAACCGACCCTCACCAATAAACCAGCATTTGGCCTTCATAAAGGTGACAATATCAACTAGCCACCACACCAACATATCTATGAGCCTTTCTAGTAAACCAGTAGCACCTTAAGAGGCTTGCTAGCAGCAGAAGCACGCTCGGGAATCAAGCAAAAAATCAGAACATACAACAGCAAGTTTAGGAATTAATAGCCAGCCACTACACCAGTAAACCACTAAGGCAACGGCCACACTAGCAAACACCACCAAGTTAGCAGCCATACTAGCAAACAAATAAAGTAGCCAAGGAAGACAAACTAGAAGGAGGCAACATCAGCTTGTAATTTTGCTAAGAGGTGAAGTAGTAACACAAGCGTCTTGTACCATTTACCAACATGCAACAACAAGTTGTGCACCTATAGATTGCAATAGCAAGTTTGGCAAGAGGTGGAGTAGAAGGTTCCTACACCAACTACCAATGTGCAATAGCAAGTTGTGCACCTACAGATAGAAATAGCATGAACGGATAGCAGTAACGATGCAAGCATACAGTAGTAGAGTGTGCAGATAGCAACAGCGGCACAAATAAATAGTAGCAGCACACATGGATAACAACAGCATTGGGAGCAAACAATAGCAGTGCATATAGACAATAACAGCATGTGTGAATAGCAGCTGTAGTATGTACAGATAGCAATATGTACAGAAAAAAGTACAAAAGTAGTAGCGCACACAGACAGCAGGCATAATGTGTGCAAACAGCAATAACACATACAAATAACAGACGCAACGTGTGAGTACTGCAGCACCACGTGTGAAAAGTAGTAGTGCGCATAAATCGAAAGATTGTTATAAGTGGTTAAGGAGTAGTTCTTCCATAAATGGTTAAGGAGTGATCCTTCCATAACATTGTTATATCCCTTGATAACAAGAGTGGATTATGCGATTTATGAGTGATCCTATCATATTGTGGACATAGCTCACACATTATGGGTGAACCATATAAAAATTGTCATGTGTTCTTAGATGCTTATGCATGTGCATTGATTTTTTATTTGTATGGTCGCGCTCATATAAAGAAGAAAAATAAAAAATTGGATCATTGACTTTAACAGATCATAAAGGTTAAATTCAGACGGACTTGTAAAAAAAGAATATCTCATACTGATTCACCCCCTCTCTTAGTATAAAACCTAAAACAATCCTCATCAAACAGTTATGAGCAACTTAGAGATGATGTTTAAGGCATTGAACATAAAGCATGAAAATAAAAATGTCAAGGTACTTCTTAAGCCAACAAGCCATGAAACTATTTATTTGAAACCATGTATCCTTAAGGCATAATTGGCTTGGTAGCCAAGTCATAAAAACCTAAATAGTTAAGGGTGTCAATTACAAATTCTATGAATAAATATATGTAGCCAATGACTTACTAGAGAATAAGAGGGGGGAAAGTGTGAAAAACACTTGAGAGAGTTTGACATTATATTGCCTTTTTATACTTTTATAATGTAATAAAGTTTAGGAACATTTCTGTATGTGTTGTGCCTTTTTTTGCTTTTGCATAATTATGAGTTCTTAAATGAAAATACTTTACTTATATGTGCATATGTGTTAGTTTGGCTAAGGCCAAGAGATGTCTTGATACCATCACAAGGCCAAAAATTTGAGTAAAAAATTGACCCTATGATGACTAGTATCATAGCATCAAGTATTGATCTATGGTTGGTGAATTAGGTCTTGATCGAGTATAACCCAAATCAAAGCATTGATTGGTGATGTCCCTTAAGAGGAGTATTTTTCCATGTGTGGGAGATTGTCAACTCACAAAAAAGATATTCTTAATTTATAATGGCATATGAGGCTATACCTTTGAACGTAACCTTTCATCTTAACATATTGCATATTGAGATTATTATTCTTAAGATAACAATAGGTAATCAACCACACATGGTGGTAAAAGGTTTATGAAAAATAAAGGTGCTTGAACTTAAAGCCTTTAAGGGTGAATGTAATGCTAAGGCAATTAAGAACTTTCTTTGGGATATAAAGTAATACTTCAAAATTGTCCATATGCTTGATATGAAGAAGGTAACGCTTACTAACATGTATCTTACTAAGGATGTGAAAATATAAAGGTGGACTAAGCCTGATGACAATGCAAGTGTGGGTAGGACTCAAATAAAAACTTAAAACATGCTTACAAAAAAAGTTGAATGATTAATTCCTACTTTACAATACCTCATGGGTTACAAGAAAGTTGTTGAAGAGATTAAAGCATAATGGTAATGGTATACAACTATCTTAAGGAGTTCAACTCATTGATATTTGATATTCATAATATATTTGGTATACAACTCTTTAATTTTATATCAAGGCCCTAACCTTAGGCCCAAGTCAAGCTAAAAAGGCAACATGTAAACGGCATATCCTTCAAAGTCATTGTTATTAATGGTTTGGTTGATTTTTGAATCAATACCTTTAATTTTTCTAGTCATGGTAAATAACCTAAAGATAAAGGGAACAAGAAAAAAGAGGACTATTAAGAAGGTAAGCAAAAATAGGACAATAAGGGGAAAATAACTTTTGCTTTAGACTAAGATAAAAACAAATCAAATTCTAGTTATTTTATTTACAATGACCCATGTTAAAGGGTGATAGTGATAATGGCAAAGAAGTGTCCAAAAAGAGAGAAATTAAGTGCCTTGGTGGTAAAAGAGGGTGATAATGATGCTAGTTTGGATGATGGTAATCCCTCTTGCATCAATCTTTCACAATTGATCAATTCATTACATGTAAAATGTGTCTCACAACTTGACTTGATTTATGGCAGAATTAGACTAGGTAAGTAAAAGTTATTGGCATTAGTGGATTTGAGTGCAACTCACACCTTTATAACTAAACGAGTGGCAAGCTTTTTTGAAATGAATGTAAGCAAGAGTGGCAATTGTGTAAAGGTAGTTAACATAGTTACATGTAATGTTTTTAGAATAATAAAAAGAGTTAAGGTAACTTTTGGTTAATGAATTGGTAAATTTGATTTCTCTACAATATCGTTAGATGAATTTGATGTGATCTTTGAATTGGATTCATTCATGTAAATAAAAATTACATTGATGTCTCATTTAGGTGGCTTAATGATCAATAGATAAGAATCATCAATGGTTTGTTGTTAGCAAGAAGCATTCTACTAGAAAGGTGGGAAAACTTGTGTTATATTATTTATCTTATAGGTGTAGTAAGGGTCAAAAAAAGGAGATGTTAAACATTTGATAGCTTTGAGGGTGATTAAGCCCAAGGTAGTGACATTATTGCTTGATAGTGATGCTATGATAAGCAAGGTAAATCTCCATATGTTGGAAAAACTTTAAAGAAACATATAACAAACTAGAAAGAGGTTTTTACCTACACAAATATACCAAAAAAAAAAAAAGTAACTAGTGCTTAGAAGCCATGCAAATTTAGTGGTTGTTTAATAAAGTTTAAAATAGTAAGGAGTGGTGGAGCATGAAAGAAGATGGGATACATTGTGAATTTTATTCAAGGTATAATTTAAACCTTAAAAATGTTAATGATTTGGGTAACATTACTTATAAGCAACAAAATTCAATTTTGTGGAATAAGGCCCTAAGATTTGAGCTTAGTAAGGTGTTTAAGTTGCAAAAATGGGAAGACTAGCTCACCCTACCAACAAAGATATTGACTTTAATTGATTAAAGTGGTTTGTTAGCCTTCCAAGTCTCTTAGCCTAAAAGCATTTGATGGCACCTTGCACTAAGGCTTGGCATAGAGTTTGGTGTGAGACAAGCACATCAAAGGAAGCAAGGTGAATGTCAAACCAACATGTATGGCAATAAGTCACATAAGGTCAAGTGTAAGTTATGATGTTGGTGTCATATGAGCAAATAGTTAGAGATTTAAGCATGGATGGCAGTGTGGTAAAGTGTAGTGGAGATGTGTGGCATTATGCAATCGACAATATGGTGATAGCTTAAACATAACAATGTTTCCTCTTACAAGGTCATTTAATTCCTAATGATCTTTAAAGGGATTATGCATATGGCTAATTTAAAGTATGATGGCTTTGGTATATAAGTGTTTCCTCTTACCAAAAGGTCATATTCTCTAATGCTTTTTAGAGGACAATGCTTGCCTCACTTGAAAGTTAACCAATAATGGTAGATAAATGGTGGTTTTTGCTAACAATATAAAGGTATATTACAAATTAGATATCATGTGATCCAAAAATTGAATGACAACAGACTTAAGCTAATGTTTTTTTGGTTTAGTTGTGAGCTTATTAGGAAGGCAAAGAGCTTAACATGTGGACCAAGCTAAAGGCTTATTATAGGTGGTGCTCCCCAAAAAAATATGGGCAACATAGGCATAACCAAGCTAAAGTGGTATCCAAGGTATTGATGCTATATTCTCCTTAAAAATAAGAAAACTTGGTCTATTAGAGCATAAGTGGGTAAAAACGTGGTAATACTTATGAGATATAAAGGTGTTGCTAGCTAAAAACATGAGAACATTTATGAATAACTTAAAATGGGTAGATTATGCCATCCAAGTAGAAGAAAGTGGGTCTAAGTGTGATGTCCAAGGAATTGATCATAAGGCATGAAAATAAGGAAGTGGAGCACTTTTCTCAGTTACAAAGCCATAAAACCATGTATTTACTAAAGCATGATTGACTTAACAACCAAGTTATGCAAGTTTAAGTAGTTTGGGATATAATTACAAACTTATAAATATATGATGGTAGCTAAAGGCTTATTAGAGGAAAAGAGGAGAAAAGTGCAAGAAACATTTGAAAGAACTTTAGCATTATATTTTCTTTGTATACTTTTATCATAAAAGTGATAATGGTTCAAAAGATTCTCATATGAGTTATGTTTTTCTCTATTTTTACATAATTATGAGTTTTTGCATGAGAATAATTATTCTCATGTGCTACTTTAACTAAGATTAAATGGTATCTTAGTGTCATTACAGAGCCAAATATTTAAGTAAAAAATTGATCTTATGACGACAAGTCATTTTACAACTTATTTAAGAATTAATGCTCAACCTGAGTTGTTTCAAAAATCTTTAAAGTTTTTCACTTTGACGAAATCAATTGATCTTTATCCATCTTTGGTCACTTTTAATAATCTCTTTCTAATTTTACCCAAATTTGGATGGACCAGCATGGTTCAAAGTCCTTTGATAATTTGGGGTGATTGTTAAAAAAAATGATTACTATCACAAGTTACAACAAGAAGAAGAATATTAGCTCCCACAATAATCTCTTCTTAATATTTTTCTCTTTTTGTCGTGAATTATTTGGAGTGATTGTATTATAAAAATAAGTTATTTAAGTATATGTATATTTGATGAAACTCATTTTTCTTAAAAAGACCAATATAATAGTTTTGGGGTTTCCACAAAAAATCTATCAAAATTTATTTTTATTAATAAAATATGACCTTTTAGTGTTTTCTTTATAACATTTAATTAAATATGGAATGTAATACTTTATGATAAATCTCATATACTAAAAGTATATTTCTAAATTGGTAACATAAATTTAAAATTAAAGTCTTTTTAATATTTTGATCAAATAAAGACATTGAATAATTTGAATAATAATTAAAATAAATTAACCCATTAACTAAATTTGATTTAAAGATAATATGTAAAGAAACAATAAAGTTCAACATTCTTATCTTTTAAATGCATTAATATAAATGTGGTTATGCCTATTGCAATATGAAAGTTGATTTATAAATGTCCATCTCTTTTGATATAAGACTAACTTATTAACTAATTAAATTATTTTAATTTATAATTCTTGTTTTATTTTAACTATTGGCAAATTTCACCTAATCCATTATTACACCAAGAGAGGTCAAAGCAATCTTAATCAAAGATCTTGTCAATCCTGACATTGCCTATAGTTTTCTAATTTAGATTTTTTCTATTGTCGTTGATTACATCTTCCGAAACTATCCTTTTTAAGCTGGTCACATTGGATTTTAACTCTATTCAAAATATAGTAACCCATATATTAGGAATTGTTGAAATCTCAACTAGATAACAATTATCATGATAATGAAAATCCTACACTGGTATGTAAGGGATATCAAATATATTTTTTAATAAGATTGATTGAACAAAGCACAACGGGCAAACACAAGTATACAATGATATTTCCTTCAATGTTGACAAAAAATTTAATGATAATAGAATCCTACTACAAGCTAGTATTCATTTTCATACAGATTAAATGCAGTTTCTTCTGAGAACATAGACAACATTGTAAAAATATCATCATCCTCATGCACAAAAAGAGACTCTTCTACAAGAGAAATATCAGTAACAAGAGGCCGCTCAGCAGATTGTAGAGTCTCAGATGGACATAATGCAGGTGATCCAATACATATGTTCCCTGGAGCATATGCAAATTGCAGAGTCTCAGATGGACATGACATAGGTGATCCGATGCATATGTTCCCAGGAGCATATGCAGACTGCAAAATCATACTGGAATTATTTGTGTCAACAGTCATTGCAAAGGCTGGAACAGCTTCTCCAACATTCAATACCTGCTCCTCCTCATCATCATCCCATTCTTCCTCCTTGAATGGTTTTCCATATTGGGCACCATTTTTTGGACCAGGTCCATCCTTTTTGAATACTATGCAGAGCACATACACATCCTGAGGAACTCCTCTGTCAGCTAAATCTTTCTCTTGTAGTCTGTATTCATGCATAACCCAGTCTGTTCTTTCGCCCTTTGGTGCCTTGCCTCTATGGAAAACCAATGTTTTTATCATTCCAACAACCTCACCATTGTAATGAACAGGCCTATCCCTGCCAGTGGTTTTCCAATACCCCATATCAGTGGACCGATTCATCCGAGCCCCACCAGCATATTTCATCTCTTTAGGACAAAAGAAATACCACTTCAAATCCCCAGTTTGCAAATGTGATTTATCAGGCAGGTCCTATGGAGCATATTTGTAAATGTCGACCTCTGCAATGGCTTCAAATAGGAATCTCTTCCCCAATACTTTTCTCTTCAAATAGTACTTGACAAGTTCAACATCAGTTGGATGAAACCGAAACCCAGGAGACAATAATGTTTTGGCCATCGGGAATGGCAACAGAGAACCTCAACTCAACCAGTACACGGTGCAGTTCTCAGAATGACACAATAATCCGCAATAATCTAAGTGAGATTATGCTTTGTAGTAGTCTTTCCTCCTTACAGACAAAAACAAGAATGTTTTTTTTTTCTTTTTTGGTTTCCTCCTCCTCGCAGATAATCAAGAATGATTTTTTTTTTTTTAGTTTCTTTCAATCTATTAATTTCTCAATAAAATGAAAACCTAACTTTGGCCGAAGAAAAACAAAAGGCAAGAAGCGAAGCAGAGAAAGAGAAGGTCAAGTCCAATGTCTAAACAATATCCTCCAAGAACACCACAGCCTCCCTCCATTCATAATCCCAAAATCACACCAAATAAATGGGTTTTCCTCGCGGAGCTGAACAAACATTGATGTGATCCCTAATAGGCAGGATTAGTAGGTGGCATTCTTAATAATTGTCTTTTATTATTTCTGAATTAGTAGACGAGATTAAATCTCTCGTAGGTGAGATTATCTTTTATTATTTCCTAATTAGTAGGAGGGATTATATCCCTAATAGTAGTCTATCAAGTCTATATAAATGTAATACCTATGACCTTTGGATTCAACTCAGCAATAATATTATCAAAGCATTTACCTTATTGGAGACTGATCCCTTCGAAGTGATCATTGGAGGCTGATCCCCTCAAAGTGATTAATCCTATCCCTTTTATTTCTACAAAACTCTTGTTTTCAATCCCTACTTCCCAATCCCTATTCGAAATTCCTTGTTCCAAAATCCTAAGTTCTCATCATTTGGTATCAGAGCAGCGTTCTTAGGGATCTTATTTCTATTCCATCTAAAAAAAAAAAAACAAAAGTTTTTATGCCCCTTACCCGACAGCAAAAGAAAATTTTGGGTATTACTAATTTGCGATCTTACAGTATGTCTTCACACAACTCTTATGATTCTGATGCCCGAATATCTCGAATTGAAGAATCATTATCTCTCATGCAAGAGTCTTTCATGAGGCTTGAACAAATGGTATTCTCTATTGCATAGAAGGAGTTAGGAGATAACACTCCTGGATCTACTGACAAACAAAAAGAACCTATGGAATCCTATGGAGGCACCAATCGTAATTATACCCAACCACACATAAGGGTAGAATTTCCCCGCTGGGATGAGAGTGATCCCGCAGGTTGGATCTCTCGGGCTGAAAAATATTTTCGCTTCCATCGTACACTAGAGCTGTCTAAAGTTGAAATTGCTTTTATTCAATTAAAAGGTGATGCAATCCAATGGTATGATTGGGTCAAAACATGTGGTGGAATTCCCACATGGGCTGAATTCACTAAAGGTCTTTTTGTGTGATTTGGGCCCTCGGAATATCACAATATTGACAAAGAGCTCGCAAAGACTCGTCAGACATCCACCATCCTCGAATATCAGAGTCGATTTGAATGACTTGCCAATCGAGCTAAAGATTGGTCTAAAAGGCAATTGGTGGGAACATTCATTGAAGGGCTTACTTCTGATATCTGACAAGAAGTCAAGGCTCGCCAACCACGAATGATGGCAGCGGCTATTTCCATTGCTTGCTTGCAAGAGGAGAAGCTAAGTGCTGAAAATCGTCGACCATATGCTAATGTGATTAGCAAACCTATCGAAGGTAACACCAACTTATCTTCTCTTACTCGTCCTTCTAACACTATACGCTTAACCCAAGAACAATTAAAAGAGTGAATGGAAAAAGGGTTGTGTTGGCACTGTGATGAGAAGTGGCACAAGGAGCACCGTTGTAAGCAAGATAAGCTTTTAATGATTGAGCCAGTTGAGGAGACTAAAGAAATAAGGGCTAACCACACGGACCTAGATGATGATAACACTTTTGTTGAATTCATAAATGAGCCTGCAGTGTATACTTTAGCTGGGTATTCGAACCGACAAACTATGAAGATTGATGTAGTCAACAAGGGATGGCCAGTAATGGTACTGGTTGACTCGGGTAGTACCAATAATTTTATGGATGAGAAGATTGCCAAAAATCTTGCTTTTCCAATCGAGGACTGTGACAAGTTTGCTGTGAAGGTTGCATACGTGAGAAACTTGACATGTGAAGGGAAGTGCACAAAGGTAAAACTCGCGTTACAAGGTCAAATTGTTTATGTTGATCTTTTCTTACTACCCTTAGAAGATTATAAAATTGTCCTTGACATTGATTGGTTACGAACCTTGGGAGATATTACTTGGAATTTCTCTAAGTTAAGAATGAAGTTTCTATTGAATGGACATCCAGTGGAATTACATGGCAAACGCGGGGGTAAAGTTACTATCGCTAGTAGTCATCGAATGGAGAAAGTCCTACAGAAGGCAGGACAAGGGTTCCCGATACAGTTAACAGGTGTAGAGGTGGCCAAATCACATTTTATACAAGAGAAGGAGGTTACAACACTATTGACTAAATTCTCTAGTTTATTTGCTAAGCCTACAGGTCTACCCCCGCAAAGGACACACAACCATCATATTCCATTATTATCCGAGAATACACTTGTTAATGTGGGCATCATCAGATCGAGTGTTAACCAATACTCGACTATTGTCATTAAAAAAAAAAAAGAAAGGACAGTTCTTGGAGAATATGCATGGAAATCAAGCTGTTATCCAAATCTTGGTTCAATAAACTAACTTTCCTGTTGAGGAGGCTACCTAGGAGTTCTATTATTCTTTTGCAGATTGATTTCCAGACTTTATTACCAGTCAGCCTTGAGGACAAGGCTATTTTGAAGGACAGCGGAATGATGCGATCCCTAATAGGCAAGATTAGTAGGTGGCATTTTTAATAATTGTCTTTTATTATTTCCAAATTAGTAGACGAGATTATATCTCTCATATGTGAGATTATCTTTTATTATTTCCGAATTAGTAGGAGGGATTATATAGTCTATCAAGTATATATAAATGTAATACCTATGACCTTTGGATTCAACTCAGCAATAATATTATCAAAGCATTTAGCTTATTGGAGTCCGATCCCTTCGAAGTGATCATTGGAGGCTGATCCCCTCGAAGCTATCAATCCTATCCCTTTTATTTCTACAAAACTCTTGTTTTCAATCCCTACTTCCCAATCCCTATTCGAAATTCCTTGTTCCAAAACCCTAGGTTCTCATCAAACATTTGGTGTGCGGTACTTTTCCCTATTTTTGTGTCATTAAGGTTACAACCAAAGTGAGAAATAATAATAATAATAAAACCGAACAATAATTTTTTTTTTTTTATGAGAAAAAAGAGAGAGAGAATAGAAAAGAAGATGAGACTTCTAGCAAACCCTAGGATGATCGACCTCTTTCTTTGATATTGGAAATATCGATCGACTTTCAAATCAAACAAAGAACGAAGAAAAAGATAAAAGCGAAGACACAAACAGAGGCAAGGGGAGAGAGAGAGAGAGAGAGAGAGA
>JAHLGO010000309.1:8717243-8782695 GCA_020615895.1 Ceriops decandra
CCTTCACGTGACTTTACTTTCTTGCACACTTAAACCTAATTGACAACAATTACAACCTATATAAGGTTGTGGGAACAATAAAACCTTCTCCACTCTACATAAATACATATATGCTTTAAACCAATTGAAGAAATATATGTGTACTTGAAGTCTATTAAGATCTTCATAGTATTGTTCTTTTAATTTTTTTTGCTATTTTCTTTTAATTGAATGGTAAAAAACCATTCTTTCTTTTTGTTACTCTTAAGAATAGAATTATTTTCTTAATAGTTCTTTATCAATGATAAAATTCGTTTGAATTATTACATTCAATTAACTTGAAAATGCATTTCACTTTGAGTAAAAGACATAATTGGATGTAAATTAATATTGCTAAGTGTTTGATAATAAGGTTGTGGTATAAACTTTCAATATATTAAAATCAAACAAAGATACATAATAGTTGGATAACAATTAAATAGACTAATCTAATGATTTCATAATTGGGGTTTTGAATAAAATGAACTTTTTATTTTTTTTCATATTGAAAAAAGTAATAAAAATGGGGTTTGTTAAGATTTTTATCATTCTAACATTGACAATTTTTCTATAAGACCTCTCTTACAATATTTTCACTACAGTAGAGTTTAACCACCAAATTTGGGATGGATTGGTGTGGTTTCTCTAAGCTTAGGACACCAGAATATCGAACCATGAATGAAGAAAGACATGAATGACTAATTTAATATACATAATAATTGGATGTAAATTATTATTGCTAAGTGTTTAATAACAAGGTTATGGTATAAACTTTCAAATATTTACTCCTTATAAAGTAGTCAATTTTAGGTGTGAGCTTAATAGTATATTACTTGTAGATTTTCAAGATTCAAAAGGTAATATTGTCACATAATTAGGTTTTCTTATGGAAAATATTATTTCTATATTTCCCTTATCATCTTAAATAATTTTCAAATTTTTTTATAAGTTATATTTTTCTATATTTATAAATTCAAAATTAAATACTATATATTGCCTCAAAATAACAAGGTTTATGGTTCGCTAGTGAGACAATAGGGGATAAGCTTCATTGTCGAGAGGAAAACAACCCATATCACCAACTAAGGCCCTTAAATGACCATTCAATGATAAAGAAGGTAAGGGTGCAAAGACAATCAGGAGGTTTGCCTTTTTTCTTAATAGTTCTTTATTAATAATAAAATTTGTTTGCATTATCACATTCAATTGACTTGAAAAATGCATTTCACTTTGAGTAAAAGACATTTTCTAAATTTGATTCAAACATAACATGTAGGGAATTATTAAAATTTACAAGCCTTGTATCTCTCAAACATCCAAATATAGGAGTATTTATCTTTAACCTTAGTTACTCATACAAAACCTATATATGGGAATCAATATTTAATTTTATATTTTTTTTAACTATATCAATTATATAGTCATGAAATATTCTCTCTAATGTTCCCATCTATTAAATATTCTTTTCAAATTCTTTAAATATATTCCAATTCTCTAATTATTGTTCAAAGTGTTTAAAGTATTAGTTTGGGAGAAATTATAATATGAATTAAGTTATTTTTTTATCATTTAATCCCATGATAAATATAATAATTGTTAGTATCTTAGAAATGATCTTTAAATTGTTCATCTCTCTCTAAAGTCTAATCAATTTGTTGACCTAGCCAAAATGTATAGCTTAGAATTTTAAGATATGCAAGTGTATTAAAAGTGGTATTCAAACGCTTATGTTAATAACTAAGCATGCTTGAATTATCTTTATAAATCTAACAAATATTTTTAACTATACATTTACGAGCATACACTAATGCAGATTGGGTAAGAAGTATAGATGACAGAAAATCAACTAGCAGCTGCAGCTTCTACTTGGGTTCAAAGTGTGTTGCATGGTTAAGTAAAAAGTAAAATAGTGTTACTTTGAGTACAATTGAGGCTGAGTATATGGCTACTTGTGTAGCATGTACTTAGGTGATATAGATGTAAAGACAATTGACAGACTTGGGTGTTGAAGTGAAGTTACCAGTAAGTATACTTTGTGATAATCAAAGTACTATTGATCTCAACAAGAATCCGATTCAATATTCAAGAAGTAAGCATATTGACATCCGGTATCACTTCATGAAAGATCAAGTGGAACAGGGTACAATTCAGTTGGAGTATGTTAGCATTGAAGATCAAATTTCAGATATTTTAACTAAACTTCAGTCCACAGAATTGTTTGAAAAACACATAATGAGTCTGTCTGTGCAAATGCCTCTTCAAGCCTAAAGTTATGGTGAATCCTCCATCTCTACTTTGCGAGTTTTTTTATAATTGATTGACAAAAGGGGAGAGAAGCAACAATACAAGGGGAGCTGTTAAGAAAGGGGGAGTGCATATTTAAGGGTAGTTGTAATTGCTGTATAATGGCTTTTGTTATGAGTGTTGCCAATAATTACAAAGGGGGAGATTGTTGTTCCCACAACCTTATATGGGTTGTAATTGTTATCAACTAGATTTAAGTGTGCAAGTAATTTGATATGGATGGGCAAGAAAGTAAAGCTACATAGAAGGGCAAGAGAGTAATTTGAAACTACATGGACAGGCAAGGAAGTAAAACCACATGGCAACCCTACACCATTAGTAGAAAAGAGAGAAAATCAAAAACTGTTGGACATAGGTGGACGGCAAAGTGGTATACGGCCAAGTAAAGGGTGGACAAAAAAAAAATAGACCGTTGGCAGAAAAGAGAGAGAAAACCAGAGACAGCTGAAGAGGAGAGTGGATGACAAAGGAATGCATGGCGAAACACTAAAACTCTCGGCAAAGAGGTGAATGGCCAAATAGAGTGGACGACAAAAGAGAGAAAACACGACTGGACAGTGAGAGAGAAAACCCGGCTGGACAGTGAGAGAGAAAACCTGTGAGAGATGTACAACCACCAAGAGAGAAACGGATGACACGACAAAGAGAAAATCGTGTGATGACAAGAGAGAAAAACCTGTGAGAAATGCATAACCACCGGCAAGAGAAAGGACGAGTCGACGGCAAAACAGAGTGGACGAAAAATAGGGACGATAACAAAGTAGAGTGGACGAAAAAACATTGTGGATGGTGGAACAAGGGTGAACAACGGCAAGAGAGAGGACACCACCGATTGGAGGAGAGTAGATCTGGTATCTGTGAGGCTTGAGAACAACAACATGGGTGTAGATTTGAAACGTGAGACCAAAATGTGTGTCGGCGTGAGACTAGAACGTGTGACGACATGAGACCAAGATGTGAAACAGCAGACGAAAAGCGTGAATGCAACCCGTGAAGCGGTAAGATGGTGAAAGTAGAAGTTGTGTAAAACAACATAGAGAAGGAATTCGGTGAAGCATTGGAAAGAACTCAACATATTTCCAGATTCCTTCAAAAGAGGTTAGAGAGTGTTATGGTGGACTTCTAAATGGCAGTGAACCAGCCTATTCAATTCAATAGAGGCAAGACAAGTTAGAAGAAGGGTAGACACAGTAAGTGACACTCTTTGCATTGTACTTGATTTGTATTTGTAATAGTAAAAGGAACAAAGGATTAAGATATCTATTGTAACTATATTATGAACATCAGGAGTACCACATTGGTATTCTCAAGTATAGTAGATTGTCTCGATAAAGGAAGAGTCCCTACCATTGTGGACATACATCACATTGACAGAACCACGTAAATCTCTTATGTCCTTACTTTGATTTACATTCTATGTTTTAAATTGAGTTGTGAACGCAACTAAAGTATCATCGAACGTATAACCTAAAGAAGACCTAATCAAGAACATCCGATCTGTGGCAAGGTGTTTGAAAGGTGACTTTGGGGATTATTGTGATTAGTAGGTAACAATAGATCTACCTTAGTTGAATTTGAGAAAGAGTTCACTTTTAAGAAGAGGTTGAAGTTGTTCACATACCTACGTATTAAATAAGTAGAATACTTTAGCTTAAATTATTAGTGTGTTTTTAAGGGGTGTGATACTGATTCATCCCCCCCTCTCAATATCACAGACTAGTAGATCCTAGGGTGAAGTTAAGAACTTTATTATTGATATTGTAAACAACCTTAGAAGTCATAAGAAGAACAAGAAAGAGTTATCTATTGTGAAGAAAATTCTAAGAATTCTGCCTGAGAGGTTTGCCTCAAAGGTGGCAGCCATAAAGGAGAGTAGAGATCTCAATTCTATGTCTCTGTATGATCTCTAGTGCAATCTTATTGCATATGAGATGAGAATAAAGTCAATTGAAAGCTCTTCAACATCAAAGCTATCAAAGGAGGCAACTTTCAAAGCTATGAGATACTTGAAAATAAGAAAAGAGGAAGAATCATCCAGTGAGGATGATGATGATGATAAGGAAGAAAGTGAAGGTGAAGTGGTGGCTTACTTCACAAGGAAATTCAAAAAGGGGTCTAAGAAGGGAAAAGGACAGTTATCCTTGAGATGTTATCGTTATGGGCAGAGTGGACACTTTGCTTCTCAGTGAAAAGTGAAACTTGATGATTAAGATGAGGATGGTGATGATGAGCAAAATTCAAAATGGAGAAGACCATCATCCAAATCAAAGAAGTCCAGTAAGAAGATTGGCAACCCACAGAAGAAAAAAAGAGGCTCATTCAAGAGTTATGTGAGCCATACAAAAGAAGCTGATGAGGAGTAAGATGCAGACTCATCAGATAAGCATGCCTTTATGGCATCACTCAAGGTGGTAGTTTAACCTCTGAAGAGGAATAGGAGGTTGATGAAGAAGAACGAGATCTTGAAGCTGAGTTAGAAGCAACTTCAAAGGAGATAATCAGAAGGGGCAGAACCATAAGAAGGTTGGAGGCTCATATAAAACAAGTTGAAGCAAAGTTTAAGGAAGCAAAAAGTCAAAAACATGAAATAAAGGCTAAACATATTGACTTAAAGAAAAGATTTGAAGCACAGATCAAAATATGTGAAGAAATGGACATAGAGTTGCTGAGACTTTAGCAACAACTCAAAAAGAGTGAAGAGAACTTGCAGAAGCTTGAAATGATAAGAGAAACAAGCTCTACCAGAGAAAAGAAGAATGAAGAGAGAGTGCAGCAATCTGAGATTGCATTGCTTAAAGATAATGAGACTTTGCTACAAAAGTTAAAAGAGAAAGCTATGACTCAGGAGAAGATAGTTGAAAATAAAAAATATTTGAAGAAGTAACCTAGGGTTGCAAACAAAAATGAAGAAAAGAAAGTCAACTAGCAAAGGGCTACGACTGAACAAAAAAAGGAGAAGAAGGTGACTGAAATGAAAGCCACACAAGCAAAGAAGTTAGCAACCTTACCTACATAGCAAGTAATGAACAAAAGAAAACAAGCTGTGATTAGACCCAAGAAGAGGCAGTTTCAAGGTCACTACCTTTATTTTGGAGATTAGATGAAAACTAGAAAATAATGCATAAACTGGGAAAATTGGTCACTTCCAGTGATGTGAGATTAGATGAAAACTGAAAAACAATGCATAATGGAGAAGTGGAAGACAGTGAAGAAGATGACTTCAAGATAGATGAAGAATCAAACCAACATGAAGAAGAGGGAAAAGAAGTTCAGACTTAGAGAAGAGTGAGTCTGAAGATGAAGAAAGAGATTCTCTTGCAACTAAGACTATGCAAGAGAGAAAGACAAAGAAGACATGGACCAGTGCTCATCAAGGAAATCAGATCATAGGTGACCCATCAGCAAGAGTTACAATAAGAAGAAGAATTGTGGGAGCTACTACTATACTATCACAAGTTGAACCTAAATCTATTGAAGAGGCTACATAAGACAAAGCCTGGGTCAAAGCTATCAATGAGGAGCTAGATGAAATCGAGAAGAATGAAACATGGGAGCTAGTTCTAATACCCACTAACAAGAATGTCATAGGAACAAAATGGGTTTTTAAAAATAAACACAATAAAGATGGCAAGGTGGAAAGGAACAAGGCTAGGCTGATTTGCAAAGGCTACACTTAGATAGAAGGAGTAGATGTTGATGAAACTTTTGCACCAGTAGCAAGGTTAGAAACTATCAGAATGTTCTTAGCTTTGTCAACACATAAGAGGTATAAAGTTTACCAGATGGATGTGAAATCAGCCTTTCTGAATAGGCTCCTGAAAGAAGAAATGTATATTGAACAATTCAATGGAGTACAAATCAGTAAGGATGAGACACACATGTGTAAGTTGAAGAAAGCCTTGTATGGCCTTAAGAGGATGATACAGCAGGCTGGATGCATATTTGAGAAGGTTGAACTTCAGAAGAGGAACAATTGATAATAATCTATATGTTTTTAACTCAAAGAAAGGCCAACTAATAACCATATGTAGATGACATCATCTTTAGAAGGGATCACTTTGAGCTATGCCAAGAATTTGCACAGAAGATGAGTGAGGAATTTGAGATGTCATTGATTAGAGAAATGACTTACTTTCTTGGATTACAAATAAAACAGTGTGAACAAGGTATTTTTATTTATCAAACAAAATATACCAAAGAGATACTAAAAATGTTTAGCATGGAGGATAGCAGACTTATTAGCACCCCTATGACAGTAGGTTGTAAGTTAAAAAAAGATCAGGAAGGAAGGAGTACAAGCCCCACAGAATATAGGAAGATGATAGGGAGCCTTCTGTACCTTACAGCATCAAGGCCTGATCTCATGCAAGCTGTGTGCATCGCTAGCAGATTCCATGTTGATCCTAAGGAATCTTATGTGTTAGTAGTAAAAAGAATCCTAAGATACCTCAAAGGGACATTAGAAATGGGTTTGTGGTATCTTGCCATGGATTCTATATAACTACAAGCATACATTGATGTAGATTGGGCAGGAAGTACAGATGACAGAAAATCAACCAGTGGCTGTAACTTCTACTTAGGTTCAAAGTGTGTTGCGTGGCAAAGTAGAAAGCAAAACAGTGTTGCTTTGAGCACAGCGAAGGCTGAGTATATGGCTGCTTATACAATATGTACTTAGGTGATATGGATACAAAGACAATTGGCCGATTTGGGTGTTGAAGTGAAGTTACCAGTAAGTGTACTTTGTGATAATCAAAGTGTAATTGATCTAAGTAAGAATCCAGTTCAACATTCAAAGAGCAAGCATATTGACATTCAGTATCACTTTATCAAGAATCAAGTGGAAGAGGGCATAATTCAGTTGGAGTACGTTGGCCCTAAAGATCACATTTCAGATATTCTAACTAAACCTTTGTCCACAGAGCTGTTTGAAAAGCACAGAATGAGTCTGTCTGTGCAAATAGCTCCTCAAGCTTGAAGTTTAGGTGAATCTTCCATCTTTACTTTGTGGGTTTTTCAAATTTGTAATTGGTTGGCAAAGGAGTAGAGAAGCAACAGTGCAGGGGGAGCTGTTAATAAAGTGGGAGTGCATATTTAAGGGGAGTTGTAATCTATCTGCTTTTGGATTATTACTCTAAGACAATTATGAAGGATTGCTACATAATGGATTTTGTTATGAGTGTTGCCAATAATTACAAAGGGGGAGATTGTTGTTCCCACAGCCTTGTATCGATTGTAATTGCTATTAAACAGATTTAAATATGCAAGCAAAAGTGGTCTTTCAAGCATTCAAGGGATAAGTTTTCAGTAGAAAGAAAAGAGCAAGAAAAATAAATTAAGAAGGAGGATAATGCTGAATTTTGAATGGAACAGTAATATGAAGCCACATGGAGGGGCAAGAAAGGAAATTCGTTGTAACTCTAATAAACCCTACTAGGGTTTTCATAGAAGGGAGTATATAAACCAAAACTTATCTCTTTTGGGGTAACCACCGGAAGATAGAGCAGACTAGACCTCGTATCCGTGAGACCACCAATAAGAGAAGACAATAGACTTGGTATCCATGAGACCACTAGGAAGAGAAGACAGCAGACCTAGTATCCGTGAGACCACCCGAAAGAGAAGATAGTAGACCTAGTATCCGTAAGACCACCTGGAAGAGAAAATGCTAGACTAGAAACATGAGGCAGGCCGAGAGATGTGAACCAGCAAAACCAAAAGTGTGAGGCAGGCTGAGAAATGTGAACCAGCAGACCAAAAACGTGAGGTAGGCCGAGAGACGTGAACTAGCAAAACTAAAAGCGTGGTGCAGGCCAAGAGACGTGAAACGACAAACTAGGAGGGTGGTGTAGGCCGAGAGATGTGAAACTGTAGACCAAAAGCATGAGGCAATTCGTGAGACGTGAAATGGCAGACCAATAACGTGAGGGAGGCCGTGAGACGTGAAACGGTAGACCTGAAGCATGAGTGCAAGCCATGAGATAGTGAGACCAGGAGTTGGGTGAGATAACCTAGAGAAGAAATTCGGTGTAGTATTTGAGAGGTCTCAATGAATTTCCAGATTTCTTCAAGAGAGGTTAGAGAGTGTTTTGGTGATCTTCCAGGCAGTGAAGTAGCCTATTCAAATCAAACAAAGACAACACAAGCTAGAAGAAGGGTAGACACAGTAAGTGACACTCTTTGTATTGTGATTGCTTTGTATTTGCAATAGTGAAAGGAGTAGAAGATTAAGACATCTGTTGTTCCCACAACCTTGTATGGGTTATAATTGTTGTCAACTAGGTTTAAGTGTGCAAGAAAGTAAAGCCACATAGAAAGGCAAGAAGGCAAAAGCCACATAGAGGGGCAAGACAGTAAATTTGCTGCAAGTAAGCCTTATTAGAGTTTTATGGAAGATAGTATATAAAGACCTTGGAAGACAAAATTAGGGGAAGGCCAACACAATTGAATACATGACAAAACACAAAAGTGTGTAGACAACCAAATAGAGAAAATAGAAAAACACAACATACGACCAAAGTACACTGATGGCGGGAGAAACCCAACGAATAGACTAAAGGAGTTGACGGGAAGGAGAGAAAAAGAAACCTGATGATAGAATAGAGGTGAACGGCCAAAGAAAAGTGAATGGTTGGGCAGTAAGAGAGAGAAATTCAGCGGGATAGCAAGAGAGAGAGATGGAGCTGGAAAAGCAAACAGTAGATCTGCGACGACGTGAGACAAATGAACGACACAGTAAGGAGAGAACCGTAAAATGGACGAAGAGAAACTCACCATTGGTGGAAGGAGAGAGAAACCTGACGGCTAATGAACAGTGACCAGCAGTAAAGGGAGAAAATTTGATATGGCCAAAGGAGATGTGAAACAGACAGGTGAGGGCAAGCCGTGAAACAACAAAGCTATGAGACAAGGAGTCAGAGGAGACAGTGAGACGGTGAAAGCAAGAGTTGTGTGAAACAACGTAAAGAAGGAATTCAGCAAAATATTGAAAGAACTCAACATATTTCCAAATTTCTTCAAAAGAGGTTAGAGAGTGTTGCGGTGAACTTCTAAGTGGCAATGAAGTAGCCTTTCAATTCAACAAAGGAAAGACATGCTAGAAGAAGGGTAGACATAATAAGTGACACCCTTTGTATTGTACTTGCTTAATAATTACAATAATGAAAGGAGTAGAGGATTAAGACATCCATTATAACTGAAATTCTCAATTATAGTGGATAGTCTCAGTAAGGGAGAGTCTCTACAACCATGGAACCATGGATGTACGTCACATTGATGGAACCACGTAAATCTCTTGTGTCCTTAATTTGCTTTACGTTCTGTGTTTTGAATTGAGTTATGAACACAACTAAAGTATCAGGCAACCCATAACCTAACGAAGACCTAAACAAGAACATCCGAATTGTCTATTAGGCAAGGTGTCTGAAAGGTGACTTTGGGGACAATTGTGATTAGTAGGTAGTAATAGATCCACCTTAGTCGAGTCTGAGAAAGAGTTTGTTTTTAAGAAGAGGTTGAAGTTGTTCACTTTCCTGCAAATTGTGAATTGTGGTGATACTGATTCACCCCCCTCTTAGTATCATAAACTAGTATATCTTAGGGAGAAGTCAGGTACTTCAATTGGTATCAGAGCACTGGTTCACTAGTTTGAAGCTTTACAGCTTGGTGTACTAGTTTGAAGGGATCTAGAAGTTTGACTTGTTCAGCATACTGAGAAATGGAAGCTGGTACCATCATTAGCACCACTTACAGTAAGAAGGTTCCAATCTTCAACAGAACTAACTATCATATATGGAGAGCAAGAATGTAAGTAGTATTTGCAATCATAGGCATGAACGTGGTGAAATGTGTATAAGAGAGTTTTGTGGCTCCGGAAGAAAGTAAAAACCCAACCCCAGAGGAGTTAAGGCAGTTTGAGATAAATGGGAAAGCCTCAAATGTCATCATTTTAGCATTGACAGATGTTGAGTATGCTAAAGTTATGGACTACAAATCTGCCAAGGAGATATGGAACAGATTGCAAAAAATATATGAAGGTGATGGTAGAATGAAAAAGGCTAAGCTTCAAATGTTCAAGGAGAGAGATGAATCTCTCAGGATACAAAAAAAAAAAAATGAGACAGTCCAAGAGTTCTTCACCAAGGTTATTAATGCTGTAAACGACCTTAGAAGTAATGGGAAGAACAAGAAGGACTTATCGATTGTGAAGAAAATTCTGAGAATTCTGCTTGAGAGGTTTGTCTCAAATGTAGTAGCCATAAAGGAGAGTAGAGATCTCAATTCTATGTTTCTGCATGATCTTTAATGCAATCTCATTACATATGAGATGCGGATAAAGTCAGCTGAAAGCTCTACAACAATGAAGGTATCAAAGGAGGCAGCTTTCAAAGCTATGAAACACTTGAAGATAAAAGAAGAGGAAGAATCATCTAGTAAGGATGATGATGAGGAGGAGGAGGAGGAAGAAAGTGAAGGTGAAGTATTGGCTTACTTCACAAGGAAATTCAAAAAAGGGTCTAAGAAGGGAAAAGGACAGTTGTCCTTGAGATGTTATCATTGTGGGCAGACTGGACACTTTGCTTCTCATTGCAAGGTGAAACTTGATGATGAAGATGAGGATTGTGATGATGAGCAAAATTCATGATGGAGAAGATCATCATTCAAATCAAAGAAGTCTAGCAAAAAGACTGCTAACCCATAGAAGAAGAAAAGAGGCTCATTTAAGAGTTACGTGAGTCAGACAAAAGAAGCTGATGAGGAGGAAGATGAAAACTCATCAGATGAACATGCCTTTATGGCATTAGCTCAAGGTGGTAGTTCAACCTCTGAAGAGGAAGAGGAGGTTGATGAAGAAGAACCAGATCTTGAAGCTGAGTTGAAAGTAGCTTCAAATGAGATAATCAGAAGGGGCAAAACCATAAAAAGGTTGGAGGCTTATATAAAACAATTTGAAGCAAAGTCTGAGGAAGCTAAAAGTCAAAAGGATGAAATAAGGGTAGAACATATTGAGTTGAAGAGAAGATTTGAAGAACAGATCAAAATTTGTGAAGATCTTACAATAGAGTTTGGCTCAAGGACTTCAACAATTGAAAAAATGGAGATAGAGTTGCTAAGACTTTAGCAACAACTTAAAAAGAGTGAGGAGAACTTGCATATGTTTGAAGTGGTAGGAGAAACAAGCTCTACAAGAGAAAAGAAGAATGAGACTTTGCCACAAAAGTTGAAAGAGAAGGCTATGACTTAGGTGAAGATAATTGAAGAAGAAAAAATAGTTATCAAACCAAAGCCATGGCCAAAAATGATGTATTTGGTTAAAGAGCAATAGCCTATAGCTGTTACGTCTCAGAAAGAATAGAAAGTCAGCTAGCAGAAGGCTGCGGCTAAATAGAAGAAAGAGAAGAAGGTGACTGAAATGAAAGTCACACAAGCAAAGAAGCTAGCTACTTTGCTTACACAGCAAGTGATGAACAAAAAAAGACAAGCTGTGATCAGACCCAAGAAGAGGTAGTTTCAAGGTCATTGCCTTTATTGTGGAGTTTGGGGTCATAAAGCGAGTAACTGCTAGTGGAAAAGGCCAGTATATGTCTCCAACTTGAAAAGATACGATACTACATACAAGGGGAGACAATACAAAATTCAGAGGAGAACACCTATCGTGAGTTCTTGCACATACTGTAAAAGGCAAGGACACATTAACAAGGAGTGTTGGTGGAAGCCCAAACCAATGGTTTCAAAGAACAGGTTTGTTGTATTGGCAAACTTAGAACAATGTGAAAGGTGCAGGCAGGATGACCATAATGCCAAGAGATGTATGACACTTCTCCCTGAGCAAGAGAAGACACTCAATGGCACAGTGAAAACAAGCAATGCAGTCAAAGCAAAAGGAGAAAGCTATCTTCCAACCAGTTCAAAAGAAGGAGGTGACTAATATAGCTAAAATTGCACTCAAATCTAACTACAAAGATAAGCAGTGGATCCTTGGCAGTGGATGCACTTCACACATGATGGGAGAAAAGAGTAAATTGTCAAAGCTAAACAAGTCAAGAAAAGGCAGAGTCAAGTTTGGTAATGATGATTCACTCAACATCAATGGTCAAGGGTCAGTAAACATTGGAAGAGGAAGTTCTGCACGTTGAAGGACTTAGATACAATTTAGCATTTGTCAGCAAACTATGCAATGAAGACCATAATGTAATATTCATAAAAATAGGTTACCAAGTAAAAAGTAAATAAGGCAATACTATTGTAGCTGGGAAGAGAACAGTTGAAAATTTGTATGTGATTGATGAAGAAAGAAATCCTCTTGTAACTAAGACTGTGCAAGAAATAAAGCCAAAGAAAACGTGGACCAGTTCTCATCAAGAAAATCAGATCATAGGTGACCCATCAGTAGGAGTTACAACAAGAAAAAGAATTGTAGGAGCTACTGTTTTACTCACACAAGTTGAACTTAAATTTGTTGAAGTGACTACACAAGATCTAACTAAATCTCTGTCCATAGAGCTGTTTGATAAGCACAGAATGAGTTTGTCTGTGCGAATACCTCATCAAGCCTGAAAATTAGGTGAATCCTCCATCACTACTTTGCAAGTTTTTTTTTTAGATTTGTAATTGGTTGGCAAAAGGGGAGAGAAGCAACAGTGCAGGGGAAGTTGTTAAGAAATAGGGAGTACATATTTAGGAGGAGTTGAAACTATTGCATAGTAGCTTTTGTTATGAGTGTTGCCAACAATTACAAAGGGGAAGAGCCTTGTATGGGTTATAATTATTGTTAACTAGGTTTAAGTATGCAAGAAAGTAAAGTCATATAGAATGGCAAGAAGGTGAAAGTCACACGGAGGGGCAAGACAGTAAATTTGTCATAAGTAAACCCTATTAGGGTTTCATGGAAGGTAGTATATAAAGACCTTAGAAGACAAAATTAAGGGAAAGCCAACACAATTGAATACACGGTAAAACACAAAAGGTCAATGCAATGCAATCGAATACACTACAAAACACAAAAATGTGTAAATGGCCAAATAGAGAAAACAAAAAAACACAACACACGGCCAAAAGCACACCAACGGTAAGAAAACGGTTGAACAGGGGATGGCAAAATAGAAATCATAACCACATAGTAGCCGTCGTGAACAATAGCATCAAGTGAAAAAAATTGGGGGCTGAACGAAGAACAACTGTCGAGAGGGAGAGAGTCGATGGCCGAACTGAACGAAGAGAGAGATTGTCGACCAAAACATAAGAGAGAGAAAACACAGCCGTTGGAAGAGAGAGAAACCTGATGGCCAGACTAGAGGAGTTGACGGGAAGGGGAGAAAAAGAAACCCGATGACAAAACAGAGGTGAACGACCAAAGAAAAGTGAACGACTGGACGGTACAAGACAGAAATTTGGCGGTAAGAGAGAGAAATCTGACGGAACAGCAAGAGAGAGAGACGGATGAAGAGAGAGACACCACCAGAAGAGCAGATAGCAAATCTACGACGGCGTGAGACAAATTAATGACACGGTAGGGAAAGAACCGTGAAATGGACGAAAAGAAACTCACCACCGGTGGAAGGAGAGAGAAACCTGACGGTCGATGAACAGTGACCAACAGTAAAGGGAGAAAATCTAATACAGCCAAAGGAGGTGTGAAACAGATAGGTGAGGGCAGGCTATGAAATAGTAAAGCCGTGACACAAGGAGTCAGGGGAGACAGAGTGACGGTGAAAGTAGGAGTTGTTTGAAACAAAGTAGAGAAGGAATTCGACGAAGCATTGAAAGAACTCAATGTATTTCCATATTTCTTCAAGAGAGGTTAGAGAGCGTTGTGGTGAACTTCTAAGCGATAGTGGAGCAGCCTTTCAATTCAACAGAGGCAAGACAAGCTAGAAGAAGGGTAGACACAGTAAGTGACACTCTTTGTATTGTACTTACTTAATAATTGCAATAGTAAAAGGAGCAGAGGATTAAAACATCCATTGTAACTGGAATTCTCAATTATAGTGGATAGTCTTGGTAAGGGAGAGTCCCTACCACCATGGATGTATATCACATTGACGAAACCACATAAATCTCGTGTGTCCTTAATTTGCTTTATGTTTTGTGTTTTGAATTAAGTTGTGAACGCAGCTAAAGTATTAGGTAACCCATAACCTAACAAAGACCTAAATAAGAAAATCTGAATTGTCTATTAGGCAAGGTGTTTGAAAGGTGACTTTGGGGACTATTGTGATTAGTAGGTAGCAATAGATCCACCTTAGTTGAGTCTGAAAAAGAGTTCGCTTTTAAGAAGAGGTTGAAGTTGTTCACTTTCCTGCAAATTGCGAATTGTGATGATACTAATTCACCCGCACTCTCAGTATCATAAACTAGTATATCCTAGAGAGAAGTCGGGAACTTTAACATCCATTACAATCATAGGGAAAACCACACTGGTGTTCTCAATTATAATGGATTGTCTTGGTAGAGGAAGAATCCCTACCACCCTGGAGTACTTCACATTGACGGAACCACATAAATCTCTCGTGTCCTTACTTTGAATTTACATTCTGTGTTTTGAATTGAGTTGTGAACACAGTTAAAGAATCATCAAACCCATAACCTAAAAGAAGACCTAGTCAAGAACAACCGATTTGTTTAACAGGCAAGGTGTCTAAAAGGTAATTTTGGGGACTATTGTGTTCAGTAGGTAATAATAGATCTACCTTAGTTGAATTTGGGAAAGAGTTCATTTTTGGCTTAAATTATCAGAGTTTTTTTTTAAAAGCGTGGGATACTGATTCACTCCCCCTCTCAGTATCACAGACTAGTAGATCTTAGGGTAAAGTTGGGAACTTCATATTCTCCTATATGTTCTTTAAGAGATGCCTTCAAAAGAAAAACCTTTAACCAATGAACTACCCTCTCTAAAGTTTAATTAGTGACCTTGTTATCCTAAAAAAGAGTAATAAAATTGCTTGTTTCCATAGGTAGCTTCCCATTCTTTGACTATTATCCTTAAGCTAATAGTAGTCAAGTTGCCTTTTTCCCATAACATGATCATGGGTAGGTTAGGGCTATGAACCATGGATGCGATGCTCTTTATCAAGCACTTTAAACTTATGTTCCCTATATGAAATGGAGTAAGAGAAGTTCATAAAGAGTAAAAGGAGGCATAAGAACTAAAAGTCATGTGAATCAAGAGAAAGCAAAAGGCATTAGTAATGAAAGTAGTAAACCTTGATAGCTAATTAAAAAATGCTAATGAAAGGGAGCATCCCCCATCAGAGGATTAGTCTAGATTTCCCTCAACCAATAGGAACTTTTGATGTTGGCACAAATAAGAAAAAAAAGCTAAAGGGAGGCTAAAAGGATGAAATCATCCATTTCTTGAAATCTTACCTAGAGGTATTAATATAGGTGCTAACTAACACACCTGACATCAACCTAGAAGTAGCTTCCCACTACTTAAGTGTAAACAAAAGAAAGTTGCCTTATTTGGCAAAAAAAAAAAAAGTGAAACATGGGCCTAGAAAGGCAAGTGGTGATAAAAAATGTAAGCAAGTTTTTAAAGGTTAAATTCATATAGGAATGCTTAGATTGGTTGACATAAGTGGTTTTAGATTGTAAGCACTTTTGGAGTTTGGATCAATAAATTTCTAAGCTTCCTTGTATCCATTAAAGTAAATTCAAAGAATGATTAAAACCATTAAGCAACTCCCATATCCTAAAACCACCGAGGACATGTAGATTCTTATTAAAAAGTTCTTCTTAAGTTAATTAATCTCATTCTTGGAGATAAACAACATTTTTATCTAAATTTTTAAGAAATTGACAAAGTTTTAATGGACAAATGAGTGCAAGTAAGCCTTTTAGCAATTGAAAGAGTGTCATTCCTACTATTGCTAAGCAAACCTATAAGCAAAGAAACATTATACCTTTACCTTACTAATAGTAATATAATAATTAGTATAGTCTTAGTTTATAAGGAGGATAACATACAATGGTTAGTTTACTACACCAACAAAGTCTTATAAGGAGTGGAATTCTAATACTTAAATTTAACAAGTTTGCCTATACACTTATAAACATTGTCAAAAGATTGCAACTTTATTTTCCAGCACACTCTATTGGGGTCTAATTGCCCAACCACTCTACCTAATGTTGCATTTGCTAAAGGTGGTAGGTTGACTCCTCTAATGGTCTTGAATCAGGTGAATTTGACGTTCAGTTCTAATTATGCAATACATTGTAGGCATAAGCCCTAGCATATTTTGTCAATAAATGTGCAAGTTTCAAAGCACTTAAACCTTAGACTGATATTAGAGCCACAAATCTTATATGTGAATTGATCATCTAATAAGGAAGGGAGCAATGCATGTTTAGTTTATATGGGACTAAATTAAATTATATTGAGTATGTATTAGAGTTTAAGTTTCTTATATTTAACAATAAAGTAAAGTACAAAGCATTAAATCAAAGAGTTAAAAATCTATAGCGACTCATAGTTAGTTATAGGATAGGTAAACAACAAATTTAAGGTCAAGGGAAACAACATGGCCAAGTACATGAGAAAGGCTTTATAACTCTCCAAAGAGTTAATATGGTTTTGGAGTAAATTCTTCATATGGTAAACACTTAAGCTAATGACCTAACCAAGCCATAGATAGCTATAAAGGCATTGCTAAGAAAAGAAAACTTTGTGGAGATATTAGTGTGCCTGAGTTATGACGAAGTGGTCAAATAAGGAATATTAGAGTTTAAGATGACCTTATCATGATTGGACTCAATTGTCACTTATTTACAAAATGAAAAATACCTAAAAAGAAAGACAAAGATTAGGTAGCTATAATTGAAAGTGACAAAATTCTTGCTAATTTATGAGAGGCTATACAAGCAATCTTTAAGCATATACCTTCTCAAGTTCTTGGTTAAAGAGAAAGTGAGCTACATCCTTTAGGAGATGCATGAAGGTATATGTAACAATTATATAAAAAGTAAAGTCTTAATAAAGAAGGTGATTTGATAAGGTTATTATTGTCCTACTTTAAATATGAACACCTTGGACCTAATACAAAAGTGTAACACTTGTCAATGATTTGACAATCATTAGCAAATCCTTATATAAAGTTCACACCTATTCCTTCATTATGGCTATTTACATTAGGGGGGACTAGACATTATTGGCCTATTTCCCTCTATCACTGGTAGGTACAACTTTCTAATGGTTATTGTTGACTACTTCATCAAATGGGCCAACATTGGAACCTTTATGTCAATTACTAAGCAATATAATATGCCTTCATTTGGAAAAAAACAAAGATGTAGTTTGTAGGTTTAGAATTCCCCACATGATCATCACTAATAATGACAAGCAATTTAATAATACAAAGTTTCAAGAATTTTATTTAGACTTAAGCATTATTTTGAAATTTATATTGGTAAATCACCCATAAACTAAAGGTAAACATAACCAATCTTATGATCATCTAAGGGTCAAAGGAGAGGCTAAGAAAATCAAAAGATTTATAGGTAAATGAACTAAATGGAGAACTATAGGTGTACCATATGATTTGATAAACCACAAAGGGAGAAACTCCTTTCCTCATATATCAAATGAAAGTGATGGTGCTATAAAAAATCAAGAAGCCAAGCTACAAACAATACTATAGTAAGGATAACCATAGCGAAAAGTTACAAGGCAGGCTAAACCTTTTAGAAAAGGTGCACGAATAGGCTTATACAAGAAGATGACATAATACCATAACAAAAAAATGAGGGAGTGATTATTCCATAAAGGCAACCTGGTTTTATGAAATTAAATGGCCATTAAGTACAACAATAAAGTCAGCAAGCTTTCACTTAACTAAGAAATCCCTTACAAGATTGATGAGGAAGAATCACTAAGAAGCTATAGCTAGTAAGAGCTAAACAGAACCTTAATACCTTAAACTTAAAACATTAAAAGCCATATGACCTACCATTGATAAACAAACCTATTAAGTATTTGTAACTAGTGCATCATCGTGTATCAATAAAGGATTATATTTCTTTAATAAACTATCACCTTAAATCTCACTCTTCACCACATAGGTCTTTTATCTCCAAAAGCTTAAGCACTCTATGTAAGTGCACTGCATAGGTCTTCACATTTAAGACCTTAAGCATCCCACTTGATGCACCACATATGTCTTTTGTATTTAAGATCTTAAGTGCTCCATATGCATTACATAAGTCTCTTGATTATAAGATACTAGGCACCCTATGCAGGTGCATTGTATAGGTTTATTGCATTTAAGACCTTAGGCACCTTATGTGAAAACACTTTATAAGTCTCTTTTATTTAAGACCTTAACTGTCTCACATAATTGCATTGAACATGTCTCTTGCCTCTAAGACCTTAGTTGCCTCACACAAGCGCACTATATAAGTCTCTTACCTCCAAGAGCTTAGGCACTTTACATTAGCACATTGCATTAGTCTTTTGCATCCAAGGCCTCAAGTGTTCCATATAAGCACCATGCATAAGTTTCTTACTTCCTTAAGACCTTAGGTGTCACACAAAAGTATGCATAAGTCTCTTTCATTTAAAACCTTAGGCACCCCACACAAGCATGCTACATAGGATTTTTCCCTCCAAAACCATAAGTGTTTAATGTAAGTGCATTGCACTAGTGTCTTGCCTCTAAAGCCTTAGGCACCCTATATGAGTACATTGCATAGATTATTTGCTTTCTTACAACCTTAAATGCCCTATGTGAGTGCATTGTACAAGTCTTTTGCATGTAAGACCTTAGACACCTCTTATAAGCATGCTCTACAAGTCTTTTGCCTATAAGATCTTAAGTATCTCATGCAAGCATACTATATAAGTATTTTACCTCAGAGATCTTAGGTAACCCATATAAGAGCATTACATAAGTTTCTTGATTTGAAGGCCATAGGCATTTTATGTAAACATGTCACATAGGTCTCTTATCTACTATCAACACAAACCCTAAAATAATGAAAAATTGTTGCTTGAAGTAGTTATATGATTTTTTTTTTTTTGGGCTAGATTAGTAAACAAATGCTTTTAAGCAAAGTAAACCTTGGTGCAAAGTTGCAATAAAAAAATAGGTAGGATAAGCTAAGTAAGCTTTAACACAAAATGAGAAATAGGAAAGTAAGTAATTGAGCAAACATATGGTACATGTAAGGAATAAAAGTAATAATCTTACACATAAAGGTAAAAATGGGTAGAGGGAGAAGTACAAGAATAAGATTTTCATTCAAATGTCATTGAATGAAAAGATAACAAGTTGTACATATAAAAAACTTTTCTCACAAAATGATAGTATTGCCTTCACTAAAGACCAAATGACTCATTTACAAATGTAACAAGGCTAAAACTACTAAGACTAAAGTGTGCCTTTGATATGACAAGTACAAACAATGATCATATGATTTCACTAATCCATATATAAGCAAATAGGTAAGAGCAAGAAATGGCTTACCTCAAAATTTGCTTCCCACCTCTAGGATTCAAATTATATAGGAAAGGAAGGATAGACTAATATTTAATACAAGCGTAAGCTATGGCCTACAATCCATCTACCATAGGAAAGCCATAAGGAGGCAAAAACCCAACCTAACATGTATAATACGCCTATTGCACATAAGGGGCAAAGGAGGTTGGGTCCTACCCTTTCCATTGTTTGCATTGCCCATGATTTACCTAACATAGTAATGTGTTGGCCAACATGGTAAAAGTTAGATCTTTTCAGCAATTTATTAGCATGACATGTCCCTCTTCAAAGGACCTTAATAAGAAGGGAAAAATAGCATAAATTTAGCCATAGAGCCGGAGAAACTAAGCAATTAATAATAAGGGAAAGAATTAAGCCAACCCTTGATAAAGTTCCCAATTTATACTCACTTGATACACAATAACCCAATAGACACAATAATTCCCTAAGGCATATAATACACCTCTCAAAGCATAATAATTGCCTTACATTCAAAGTAGTCCTTTTAGCATTTCTATGAATTGAGGATAGTCCCACCTAATTTAAGAATGGGAGCAAAGGTACAATAACAAAAAAGAAAAGTCAAAATAAAAATAGTAGAAAAAAATAAAAAGAACAAGGCAATACATTAGTGTATTTATTAATGTTTATGAAAATTTCATTAAGTTCAAAATTTATACAAAAAGGAGGCTTACTAACAAAAAACCTAAGGTAACACAAAATAAGTATAACACCCAAAACAAGATAAGACACGTTTACTGAATAGTTACCTACCATGGGCCCTCCGTCAATAAAAACAAACCTCCTCAAAATACTTAAAGATCCTTAATAAGTAGCATGCTCAATATAAGGCAAATAGATATTAATAATAGCTTAGCCACATTGATTGGCATTCCATGGGCCTTAATTTTAAGATTGCTAGAATTTTTGTACTAAATTTGACATTGATCGACAATCTATGGCCTTAATTTTGGGATGAAAGGTCTTTAAGCAATTGCAAGCCCTAAAGTTCCCCCACCTTAGCCACTTTCTTAATAGTGCACTCCTTTAATTGGCCTTTGAGTTGTTGAAGTGACACCTCTAACTCCACAAAACAACTCTTGCCCTTCACTATATCCCCTTTTATGATCTTTAGGGTTGTACATTAAATAGATAGTGAAGTGCACTAAGCTTTCCTCAACACCAACTTCTTTGAGGCTCATTGATGTAAATTGCATTTCTTGTCTAGCTTTGATTGCAAGAAAGCCACAAAATCATCATTTAAAAAGTGATCATAAGCCAAACATATGGTGCTCATCATCACTCTTTTTATTATGACTGTAGTCCCACTTAATGAACAAAATGCCTCAAGGAGCTGTATCGCTATTTGCCACTAGAGCACCCTTCCCTTTCTTAGGAATATTACAATACAGAAACCCATATGGAGTATATTAAGTGGTAGCAATTGTCCCATCACCTAAATCCCTTTATATATAGGGGTTCACCGTTAATTTAGGATTACTAAAGGAGCCATTTAAAGCCTTATCAAGCATAATGAAACCTTGTCTCCTTTAAACCACACATATATCCTACCCTGAGGAAAAGGTGTCTTTTTTACCCTAATAGCTTCCCAATAGAATTAGGCATGCATATCATGCTTATAATCATATCTCATGGCCCAATGGTAGTAGCTATGGAATCCCTTTCATCAAGGATGATCTTCAAGACCTCCATAAGCTTTCCATACTACTCCTATCCCATAAATACATCTTACTTCTCCATAAGGAAGCAAACATCATGTTGAAAAACCTTATGGCCACTTTGAGCACCTCTAACTTATTGGTCTAAGACTTATAGAAAGGATGGTTCATTTTAAGACCATTGTTGGTAGCAACACAAAAAAAGCTATGCAATGATAAGCCATCAACACAAGTAAAGGTTGCCTCCAAATCAAATGTGCCTGTCATCAAACAACAAAACCTAAGTCAATTCAATGTGATAAAATATAAGATAAGTGGAAGAAAAATGCACCCCCAATAGTGGTTAAAGGTCTGATAAGGCTTCCCACCTTCACACCTCTTTGCATACCAACTTGATAGCCCTCACTAAACCCCTTTAAGTTAAAAGACAAGGTAGTTAGCCTTATATTAACTTCAACCCCTTAAACCTTTTGTAAATGGTCGGTCCTATACCCTAAGTTTTTTATTATCTCCATGATGTCTCACAACTCAGCAAAGTTAGATAGCTAAATGAAACATCTAGTTATCTAGCCACTCCTTAATGTCAATTCCATGAAACCCTTCCAAAAGCAATCCTTCAATACGTTAAGATGCCTAATCTAGTTTTTGAGCATCCTTTTTAAAACCCAATAACAAACTACATCAATTAGCCTTTAAGGTTTTAGTCAATTGAATAGAAATTAAAATTATAATAAAAGTAGGCTATACTATAGACACAAGAGCACTGTTGTTATTCTTATTGGCAAACCTCAATACACCAACTCTAGTAATATGAGTACTTTTTCTTTACTCTTTTAGGACAAAGTTACCTCCAGTAGTGGTGCCTTCATTGAAGTCTTTGCAATAGCCACTATAATCATCCTTACCTCCACCATTGTGGTATCCTTAATAGGTTCACCCTAGATGGTAACGCTTAAGCCATCCCCTTAAAAAAGATTACCAACCAAGGGTTTTGCTTCCCAAATTTCCAAATTATCTCCCTATCCTCAACAAATTCACCTAGTTGCTTGCATGAATTAATAAAAGGAAAATCCTTATTCCCAAGGACAAGGAAAGGGAAAGGTGAATGGCTTAAGGTCTACATTAGAAGGCCTACACCATTGGGCATTTAAATAAGCATGAAGCACATTTTGTAGTTCATTTTATCCTTAAGAAATTGATTGAAGTTCCATTCCGATCCCTTTTTGCCCTTAATGATAAAATAACCACAACCACCATCACTTGTGATGATAAAAACATTGAACATTTTAATCAAGCCCTAATTAATGGGATGTAGGCTATCTTGCACTGATAAAACAAGTGTCCTTTAAAGAGTTTACTAGTTGTTCAAAGTCACTTACACCAATATCAAACCATAATGCTTTAAGAACTCCATAATGATTAAAGACCTCTCATGATATAACCATATAACTTAGAAGGAGTCAACATATCTTTTCCCATTTTGAAAGGAGAAATACATCATAACCCACCAAAAGTATCCTTCATACCACCTTCGTACCCCTGCTGGACATGCATGGCTTAATAGTCTCAATAATACATCTCATATTACCATAAGATCTTGAGATTAGACAACTAATCATGGATTACTTCATATAAACCATATAAGGAACCAAATTAAGAGAAATGGAAGATAAAAGATATTTGACACAACTACAAAACATTAAAGGTGCTTAGTGCCCTCTAAGATGATTATTTGTGAACATGCATAATTATTAAGAAAATGACCATATGGCCATATGAACATTTTGAATTTCAAATGTAACATACATTAAACTTGTCTTAAGCAATCTTAAGGTAGGGGCAAATGATAAGGAGGCCTAAAAAAACTTATGAATCACCCTACATTGGATCTAAGAATAGCAATGAGCCCATTAGGCTCCCTCTTTGGGCTTAACACTAGTCTTTTAAAGCCTAGAAGGGTCTAAGAGGTGGCCTCCCTTATCCCCTGTATTAAGAAGTGAGACCCAAGCCACATAATGGCAAATGCCAATCTTTTCACATCTACATTGAACCTTATTTGTATGAATCAACCCAAACATGTATATATAGGCCAAACTAACACTCGTTAGAGGTAATTATTCTTTTTCTACTTTTATCCATTTAAGAACTCTAATTTCTTATTAACTTGATTATTAGAGTTCCAATATTGAAATCTATCTTTGGCACTTAGTCATGTGCTCTCTTGCAAAATCTAACAAACATTTGATTATTGGACCCTTATATTGGTTTAACTCAACACGTGTTTTCTTTGGTGAGCACCCTTATCATAATGAAAGAATTTTTCATGGATTCTTTTAACCATTAGTTAGTGTATAATAAATGTATTAACTCTTATTTAGACCTTTTTTTTTTATTTTTTTGGTACATATTCTTAATTGAGTTATAATGCTAGAAAAACAAACTACACCAACCAAATCAAAGTTATCAAAATAAATGATAACGTCTATAAAGTGTAGAGGAATGAAAAGTTATGTATTAAATTGGAGGTGATGTTGTCATGATAGTTAGTATTATATTTTTAGTCTTTATTTTTTATATGATTATAGTTAAAAATATAAGTAAGTAAATTAATCAAATATTATTATATAAATATTTATTTACTTTCTTTTAGTTTTGAAAAAAAAAATTTATTAATATTAGATTGTGTGATGCATAAATTTGTATTTTTTTAAAGTTTTATTTAAATGAGAAGTTAGAAGTATATTTGAATTGTGAAATTGTTTTTAAAAAATAAAATTGATAGTATTTTTTGTCTTTAAAAATAAAAAGGATTTAAATTATAAGTATTTTAAAAATATAAAAATTTAAAAATATATTTTTCTCTTTGAAAAAACTTATACTTATTTTGTTAAAAATATTAAAATTACATCAATTTTAGATTTATATTAATTATTATTAATATAAATTAAATAATATATATTATATAAATTATAATTAAATCAATTAAATAAATCTAATAGACCTCAGGTTTTATAAATATCCAACAACCATGATTACCCTGTCGATTACGGCACTTAAGCTGCAACAGATAATAAAGTGTGGGGCAGGGGACAAAATATCCTAATCAGGTTCAATCGAACCCGCCGCGCGATAGTCAAGGAACTGGGAATTAGGGAAATAAAACCAAAAATGATGTTGTCATCGTCAATGAATTGTATATTAATGGTAAAACCCAAAATCAAAAACGCAAGAACTAAGCTCCTTGTGCCTCAATTGTCTTCCAAGGTCAAGACCCTTTGTTATTCTTCGTCGTCTGTGGTGGTGGCTGTACAAGCAACTTCATCGATGTCGTACGACAAAGAGCTCGCCGCTGCCAAGAAAGCAGCTTCTTTGGCTGCCCGCCTCTGCCAGGTGCCTCTCTCTGTCTCTGTCTCTCTCTTCCTCCCAGTGAATTACAATTGTCAAGGGTTATCGCATCTGTCTCTTTTTCCTGCAACGGTCTTCCTTTATCTCCTTGCATTAGTTTAGTTGAATTACTTGTCCACACACACACACACACACGTTAGTGTATTCATGAATAATGTAACATCTCCGCAAACATGCATTTCTGGTGACTCATGTCTCTGTTCTTTGGGGATTCTCTTGTTTATCAACATCTGGGAGTGTTTCCTTTAGTCACTCAGCTACTAGTCTACCTGAACACCAAAAGTTAAGAAATAGAAATAGCTGAACATATTTGAAACTCTAGGTCATACACTACTTGAGGTAGTTATCTCCATTCTCTTTTGTTATAGCTTTTCTGGGGGTTCCAGCTGCACATTTCTTACGGATGCAATGCAAGAAAATCTCTTTTGACTACAAATTCTATAGTGCGTTGAGACAAATGGTACGCTGTCCATATCTAAACGAGTTGCCTGACAAGCATTAATTGGGGAATATTATTAGTACATCTATCCATTCTTTTTTGTTATAGCTTTTCTATGGGTTCCAGCTGCACATTTCATATTGGATGTAATGTGAGAAAATATCTTTTGACTATGAATTGTATAAGGTGTTGAACCAAATGGTATGCTGTCCATATCTAAACAAGGTTGCTTGACAAGCAGTAATTGGGGATTATTATTAGTAGATCTATTGGTCAATAATTCTTTTTAATAGGCTGAAGGCGTGAGCCTTCAGCACTATAATTGGATAAATTGATGGACAATCACAGGTAAGCATGAACCAGTGTGCTCGAAAAAGCAAGAATTATGATCAAATAGACTTATCCTGGTGCCCCTTGGCCTCAACCACACAACGAATGTAATTTGAATTTGATTATCGGGTCTAATATTTAGCTGACTTAAATGCTTAAAGAGTTGCTTGCTTTCGTAGAACAGGTATACTTGGATACCACAGATGAACTAGAAGCATTGCATGCTGATCTTATCTTTAGTCCTGTAAAGTAATCCATTAAAATTAATTGCTTTGTCTCTTTAATTTTGTTCCTTTTGTCTCTGTTTTTTTTTTTTTGTATGGTCTTAGGATCCCCTCTATGCTTTTCATATATAGTCAACTCCATGGGATAATGAATCTAAGCTTCTTGGCTTTTGTTTTTCTGTTTACACTTAAATGATGTTTTCATATGGCTTATGATCAGCCTATCCTAATTTGTGTAATTCTGTTTTATGTTGTTATTTGCTGGGTAAATAAATGATCATCCCTCTTTCTCTTGAAGCAACTTTGTGGAAGGTTTTTTAAGGAATTATGATTGGCTGATTTTGTCTGCTATACTTTTCCTCTTTCTCCAGAAGGTGCAAAAAGCTCTGTTGCACTCTGATGTCCATTCAAAATCAGATAAAAGTCCTGTCACAGTTGCTGATTACGGTTTGTTGTCAACATATTCATGCATTATTTTTGACTATTTTTTATATTATTTTCCTTGTTATTATCATTAAAGGAATCCCTAATTCACTCATATTCTAGAGTCTCAAGTCTCCAAGGATACATCTTTTGGCATACTTGAAAACCATTGGGTTATGTCCTCTATTTGGTCCAGTGAAAATTTTGCTTAAGTATATATACCTAAATAAAGAAAAATTTCCCAATGTTTTATGTTTTTCTGTTTACACTTAAATGAAGTTTTCATATGGCTTATGATCAGCCTATTCTAATTTGTGTAATTCTGTTTTATGTTGTTATTTGCTGGGTAGAAGACCATCCCTTTTTCTCTTGACACAAATTTGTGGAAGCTTTTTGTAGGAATTATGATTAGCTGATTTTATTTGGCATTCATTGGGAAAGAAATTAAAAACAAACTATGAAACTAAGACCAGGTAAACCACGTGGGCATTTACAGATCCATGCCTGTCCATGGCCAAAACTTAAGCATCTCCATTGGAGGTTCCTGTAGCACTGAAAACCAATATTGGCTAGGAAGTCCTGCACCAATTACTCTCTCTTATATGGACACATTCAACAATCTCCAATTCCTTTGACCGAGGAAAACTGGTAGATTTGATTCTGTTTGCTAAATTTTTTACATCATAAAGAGATAGTTAAATGCTTTGACAAAGTTTAGATTCTGTTGCCATGCTCAAAGTTTTGCTTTATCTACAACGTCAATTGGTGCCTACTTGTACGCTATTTGGGTCAGACATGTGATGCACCATTCATGCAAATGGTCTATCCTCCTTTAGTTCCTATCTGCTCTAGTACTTTATTATGAGAGATACATTAATCATTGTGATTTTCAGAGAATGTGGAACTTATCATATACTCTCAGCACCCGGCTATGGTTTTGTTTAATTTATTGCTTGAATGTGTCAAAGAAAAGCTTTTTGGCTGAATCCTTGTGCTCCTGATGGTTCAAGTTCTTATCTACCTATATGCTTTTAGGTTGATGCCAAAGAAACTGTAGATACCTACTCTTTTTTTTCTTCTTTTTCTTCTTCTTGGTTTTTTTTGGTTGACAATTCCCTGTACTTCTAGGTTCACAAGTGCTAGTTAGTTATGTGCTGCAGAAAGAGATTCCTTCTGAACCTTTCTCACTGGTAGCAGAGGAGGTACTTCAAAATATGCAAAAGCTTTCTTTTCTGTTTTCTTCATTCAAATTGTTCAGTTAAATGATTTCTGAAACATCTCTAGGATTCGGGAGATCTTCATGAAGATGCTGCCAAGGAAACTCTAGAACGCATAACAAAACTTGTAAACGATACTCTGGCTGGTGATGGATCATATGCTGTATCTACTTTATCTTCTGAAAATGTTCTCGGAGCCATTGATAGTGGCAAATCTGAAGGGGGATCTCAAGGTAGACATTGGGTCCTGGACCCTATAGATGGTACAAAGGGGTAAGCTTTGTAGTGGAATCTGGCATTGTGAGACACAATGGAAATGTGTCATACTGGTTTTGTTACATCTTAACAAATCCAATATGATAACTAATTTTAGTTATAATGCATTTTATAGGTTTCTAAGAGGAGACCAGTATGCAATAGCTTTGGCATTGCTAGATGAAGGAAGGGTGGTGTTGGGTGTGTTGGCTTGTCCAAATCTTCCATTATCTTCCATTGGTGGTGGCAGTCAGCATGCGTTGAATGGTGAAGTTGGTTGCCTATTTTTCGCTAGTGTGGGTTCAGGAGCTTACATGCAGTTACTAGACAGTTCTTCACCAGTGAAGGTAAGTATATAAATAGATCTATAGAAAAATCATGCTTTATGCATACCCATTTTTGGTACTTACATTGAGTGCCTTCTTATCGTTGTATAGGTTCAAGTCAGTGCTATCAACAACACAGAAGAAGCATCATTTTTTGAGTCATATGAAGCTGCTCACTCCATGCATGATTTATCTAGCTCCATTGCCAAAGTATGGTTCACTTCCCTTCTGTACATGCATACATCCAATTGCTGAACCTGCATATCATCCCCCACCCAAAAACACAAAAGTATAAATTATTCTTTCTTTCATGCTGTTATATCACTAAAGTGAGAAATTCCTATGCAGAAACTTGGTGTCAGAGCACCAGCAGTTAGAATTGACAGCCAGGCAAAATATGGTGCTCTGTCTAGAGGGGATGGAGCCATATATTTACGTTTCCCTCATAAAGGTTACCGTGAAAAAATTTGGGATCATGCTGCAGGGTGCATAGTGGTGACAGGTACAGAGAGGGTTCTTTCCTGTAATTTTTCTACTTCTCATAAATTGAAGGATAGGCTTTGTGATGGCCTGCACAGAATCATACCAACCTTTCATGTGATGGTGCATGGTTGGGGAATAAGTGCTGCTCTGCACCGTTTCCCATCTTATCTGGTCTCTTAGATTTCTTTCCTTATTAACTTTTACAGAAGCTGGGGGACTAGTCAGTGATGCTGCTGGGAACCCATTAGATTTTTCAAGAGGAAGATATTTGGATCTTGACACAGGCATCATTGTGACTAATCAGAAGCTGATGCCATTACTTCTGAAGGCAGTTAAAGAATCCCTGGAGGAGAAAGGTTCATCCTTGTGATCATTTATTTATGAGTGAGTTCTCCACTTCCGTAATTTGAAATTAGTTTCATCTCTTGCATGAATTCTCCGCACTACATTTTTTCCCATTTTCCTTTCAAGCATAAACCCCTTACCAGTTTGACTGTTATTGATAATGTTGTGTTTACACTGAAATAATTCTGGGTCTCAGGGCATATGTTATTGTACCTTTTTAACTGAAAATAATAATCATTTGAACAAAATTGACCATTAACCTTCGTGAAAGGACTTTGTATGTGGTCTATGGGGACCAAAAAATAAAGTGGACATATTGCCTACCAAAATGCTGGTTGTTTGTTTGCTAACTAATCATCCGTTGCAAAGGTTTTTGTTCCCCTGAAAATTGAAGCTCCTTTTTTTTTTTTATATATAGAAAAGTGGCCATCTGGTACATGTTTATGAAGTTGATTACAATCTAGATAATATATCTCTCTTATGATAAATGCTTGTTATGTGGCATAATTCATTTGCCTTTAGAGTTCATTCAATGACTTGCGTCACTTATTGTTTGGGCAAGAGCTCTAAGCTTCCATTGTTTGTGAAATAAGCGAAGTGAAAAGACTTTATACTATGAACATAACTTGAATAAGAGATAATCTTTTTTTTTAAACCAACTTTCAGTTTTTGTTTTTACAACGCTTTTAGGATTCTATGCTCTGAGTGAAATGAATAAAGGGAAGTAAAAGGTTTCTTTTATTGAACCAATTGATAAGATTGTAGTTGGATATGAATTCTTGAGTTTCTTTCCCTTTACAGCGTCTTCTGTTCTCTATCTCCACTGCCATCATGACGCTCCTCAGTCTATTCTTCTTTCTTCCCTTTCCATTTAGCTTTGAAACCCATCCAAAGTTTGTTGAGGAATATCATTTCTGCTCAACTATTCAGGCATATAAACATTGACAATTTAGCATTGCTTCTTTCATTCCTTCCCTACTTTTGCAGAGACCGCAATTCTAGTCAATGTGATTCTATCAGTTGGTCATTCGATGTTTGTGAAGGTGGACCACACCAACTTCGAGAACGAGCCATCCGAGTTTCTTGATCAATTTGTTTGTTTCCTTGCCTCGCCTCCCACTTAATCTTTGCAATTGACGACAATAATGTATCTTGTACCGCTGAATGTGATTATTGTGGAAGAAACTAAATTTATTGTAATTTTTATTTTGACTTCGTCATATTTCATGTGGTGTTATTTGTTTGTAGCAGTTTATGAGCATCACACGTTCGTGAGTGAAAGAACCTAGGCCAAAATTGTTATTAAATAGAGACTTGTATTTGTCATAAACGATGCAAGCAGAGTACATGGTATTATTATATGGTTTGTCCACATCAAAGAGACTTGTCAAGTCTGCATTTGATGTTCAAATGTTTAAGCTATACTATGGTTGGTGTCTATGTTAGTGTTTAAACAATAAGGAAGATTTTAAAATTTTTTTCAATGTATCAATATTTCACGACATTAATAAAAGAATCATGGACTGAATTTTTTTAATCTTTCAGTTTCATAAATGTTATTATTTTATAGATACTTTTTTTTTTTTAAAGTATAACAAAATTAGTCATATAGATTTAGTAATCAAAATTTGATGGTCTATACTTACTAAAACTATATGTATTGTAAATATAAGTTACTTTATATAGTTATTTATTTATATTTTTTGTTAGCACAAGACATTTTTTCGGTCACATGTTAGTACAAGTGTAAAGAATTCTTGCATATATAAAATTTATCATAAAAAAAAGGCTATACTATGGTGGGTACTTCATATATGTTCAAAGTTGTCTAATAAAACAATAATAAAGGCACACCGCGTAGTGGAGGTAACAAATCTAGTTGTGAACATATGAAAATGCAACTAGTGATTAGATACCTTGTTTAGTTAAATTGTGATTTTTACATGTATGATGGGAAAAACCAAAACTAGCTATACTTAATTGATTTTATGTAAGTCTAATTTATACCACATGTAATGGTACACTATATAGTATTAGTTTAAATAATGTAAACATATTAGATTGTTAGTATAATATAACATATTGTACTTTTTACATGCATTAGCATAATTATTAACTCAGTACTTAGATTGTTTGCTTAGCTTAATTTTCACTTATAGTTATATATTATTGTTATTACAATTATTATCTTTAATTTGGATAATTTTATTACTAATTCTTGTGATTCAAAAGTATCAATAGTTGTAAACGGTTTGTTTTAATTTTTCAATTGTTTACAAGTAAAACATGGCAATTTTTTTTAAGTCTATTTATTTTTGCACAACTAGTAAGACACTTTTGCTAGACTCTTGATACATTTCAAGAAATTGCTCTTACCCAACCTGCGACATGCTCAATGACAAAATATACCAGTGGTGGGTGCATAAGAAAGGCCCAATGCATTCATCTTAGACCAATACAAAAGCATTTAGAATACATTCATCTGGATAGACTATTGTCTAGCCCACTTTGTTGCATTGAAAGATGTTCAAATGGGAGAATTAAAGTACTGGGCTTTATTCTATTACAATTGAGAATGTGCAAGCACTAATCTAAAAACAAAGAATCTTATGAGACTTTTAATGCTTTTAATTTTGGGAGAATGTGACTAATAAATGGTCTATGATAATTGTGGAGCTTATAAAGTAATTTTGACTTTAATGAGTGGACTATCTAGATAGAGAGTTTTTAATGTTTATATCTTCTAGATTTTTTTATAAGGAACTTCAAATATGGAAAATAAGATGATTAATTTTTTTATGAAGTCTAGTGTTTTTATTTTAAATTCATTTTTTATATTTTCTTGTAGATTTAAAAGGTGGTGAACTTTCAATTCCTTATCCTCTGTTGTAATAGATTAATTTGTATTACCATTGATGGTAGAATTCCTATTAGCTTCTTATCTTAACATCTCTGTTTCCTTTCTAACATACTCTTATTCACATTATTTGAAAATAGAACTTTTGGTCTTATATTTATGGAGAATCAAAATACCCTTTTGTGACTTAAGGGCTTAACCTAGTAAGAAGGCTAAACTCTAGGCATCAATTATGAACTTGAAAGGCTTAAAACTAATACTAATAGAGTTGTCAATTTCCTTAAAGGCCAACAACATTCACAAAGGAGAATCCCTAATGTTAGGTGAAACATTTCTCACTTAAGTGGGAGTGAAGAGGAAGCACACTCTAAGGGCTTTAGATATGAATTTAATGAGCAAACACAACATCAACACTATGATTGACAAAGACCAAGATTACATTCCTAACAACATAACAAAAGGAATGATGAGAAAATTGAAATCCTTGAGATTAAAGGTAAATATTTCCTTAAATACTTTATTGATTAGCTTTAAAATTTTAAGCAAATTTTGAATTCAAGAGATCCAATGATGCAAAACATTGCAAGATAGCTAGTTTGAAAAAGAAATAGTATGCTAGTTTGTGGTGGGAGAATTTGGTTACCTAAAGAAGGAGAGAGGAAAAGCCTAAAATTAAAAGTTAGGAAAAAAATGAAAAGATTAATGAAGAAATGATTCATTCTAGAAAATTATAAATAAAATTTACACTTAAAACTCCATATCTTGAAGTAATATGAGATAAGTATTGAAAATTATATGTAAGAGCTTGAGTCTCTCTTGTTATGATGTGAAATGAATAAAAATTCAAAGCAAACCATAGCTCATTTTCTAAGTAGATTAAGTAAAGAAATTGCTAATATGGTTACATTAAAACCATATTAACCTTGGATGACATAATCAAATGGGCTACTGAGGTAAAAAAAAAGGCAACTTAAAGGCTCCAACAAGAACTCTTACCAGTCTATTGAAAAAGGCTTTAACTTTCAAAAAAAGGAGTTCTTCTACTATTAAAAAATCTAAATTTGAATTTTCATGAAAGAAAGAAAAACAAGGGGGAAGCTCTACTTTAATGTGTCCAAATTAAAGGTTTATGACTTTGCAAGATATTCATAAAGTCAAGGTATCCCTTAAGGACAAAGAAAAAAAATCTATCCATGATGATAGTGAGGAAGAGATCATAAAACAAGCATGTGAAGGAGACTTATTAGTTATATAAATGTTTCTTAACTCTTAATTAAGGCATATAGAAGAATGAAGAAAGAATATCTTTCAAACAAGGTGCATAATTAAAGATAAGGTGTATAGTGTTGTCATTGATGTTAAAAGTTAAACCATTGTACAATTTATTCTTAACAAATTTTTTGATTTATTTTCAAATGAATTGTCTTATGGTTTACCTCTTTTAAGAATAATTAAGCATAAAATTGATCTTATTCTCAGTGTTAGACTATTAGATTGTCCAACACATCATTGTCTTCTGAAAGAGGCTCAAGAGCTTCAAAAGCAAATCGATGAACTTATTGCAAAAGACTATTTTCAAGAATCCATTAACCCTTGTTTAGTTTTAGTCCTAGTTGTTCCAAAAAAAAAAAAAAGATGGTTCCAAGCAAATGTGTGTGGATAATAAAGTAATTAATCAAATCATAGTGTAGCTTCCTACTCTATAAATTAATGATTGACTAGATAAATTTCATGGTGCTAAATGTTTCTTTAAAGTTTATTTAAAGAGTTAATACCATCAAATCTAGACAAGAAAATAGAGATAAGTGAAAAATAACATTTAAAACCAAAAGAAGTTTCTATGAGTGGCTTGTATTGTCATTTAGATTCTCAAATGTTCTTAGTGCCTTCATATGTCTTATGAACTATATGCTAAGATTCCTAGGAAAGTGTTTATTTATCTACTTTAATGATATTTTGATTTACACTAAGAGCTAGTAAGATCATCTAGAACATCTATAATAGATATTTGATATTTTGAGACATAAAAAGTTGTATTGAAACTTAAAGAAATTTCAATTCATACAAAGGCAATTATTTTTTCTTACCTTTATGATTTCAAAAGAAGGCATTATAATGGATGAAGAGAAAGTTAAGGTTATCTAAGAATATTCAACTTTTAGATCAATTTACTATAATAGTACTCCTAAAAAAACATTGGCATATGTCTAATAGGTAACATAGGCAACTAAAATGATGTCTAAGATATTTGTGTTGTATGCTTTATAAGAATAAGAAATTGGACCATATATGTTGATCAAGCATTTTATGGTGTTTGGCTCTCTTTAAACATAGAAAGACATTAAAGTGTTATTAGCAAAAAATATGGGAACACTGTTGAACCCATCTTTGATGGCTAATATTAGATTTGTTGTCAACACCATCTCATACAGTTATATGTGTTGATTTGAGATTATAAATGTCATTGAGATGCAAAGAGGTCATTGGGAAAGATCGGTGATGAAAAGTCAACCCTAATGTTGAGGAGTCAATGTTGTTTATGATCTTAAATTTTAGGGGTCAAGATTGATTATTGACCATTCACCATTGACCTTAAATTTTAGGAAGTCAATGTTGACCATTAACCCTAAATTTTAAGACTAGGATAAGGAATTTGAGAAAGCAAAGTAGTGGTTTAAAGAACTTTTTGAGAAAGAGGTTTTGTTAAGTGACAAGGATTGTAAGCCCCTTATTGTGGCATATAAGTCCATGTTTGAGCTTTTAATTCTATATTTATCATCCTTACTTTTTGTGTCCTATTATTATCTTACTATTTGTATATTAATGTAAATGTAATTTACTATTCCAAGCTTAAAGTTAAAAGATTCTAATACTCGAAGGGATACTAGGCCAATAAACATGCCAAGAGTATTAAGGAAGTCTTGGATTATTTATGCTTTTGGTGATTTGTAGAATTATGAATGATGCAAAGTGATCATATTCTTAAACTTTGACTTTTTTTTTTTTATCTTTTTAGAGATTATTGATGTACAAATTGCCCAAGCATGGAATAAAGCAATATGATAGATTTAATCAAGTATCAGGACTTTAAATAAAATCATTAAGGCATTTTAACTTGTCATGGGATTACTATACTCAAATGTGATGCTATTGGACAATGTGTAGATAAAAGAAAAATTAATGTTCAATTTATAATATATTACTTAATATAATGCTAAAATAGTTTGGTTTGGTTTAATTCCAAAACTATTAAATCCATAATACAATGGTTTGATGTGAGATTTTCTCCTAAAATGCACTAAAAAAGACCATTAACATATTAATAGTTTCATTTTAAACCAAATTTAGTAGTTTTAACCTTTTTATTTTTTTCAACTCTTGCCAAGGCAATTATGGAAGAACTCATTTTGTACTTGGTCGATGTGACCAAGCCATTCTAATTACACATTAATGCTTTAAATTTTTCCATTAGTAGAGTCCTTATGTTGGAAGGCCATACCATTACTTATAAAAGTAGAACACTTCGCTATACTAATAGAATATACAAAATGCAAGAGAAAGAAATCACCATTATAATCCTTTGTCTTTAATATGAAGGCAATATCTCTTAGTGTCCAAGTTAGTGATCATAATTAACAATTTTGTCATGAGTTACTTCTAATCTTAAAAAAGGCTTAGCTTGAAGCCAACTAAATGATATGACTTCTTCACTAAGTTTAACTACTTCTAAGTGTACATGCCAAGGAAAGTCAATTATATCATGGATACTCTAAGTAGGAAGGTGGAGTTCACTTATATAAGTAAGCGTATAAAAAAAAAAAGGAGTATAATGTAAAAGCCAAGAGTCTTATTACCATTTTTAAATAGGGCAAAGCTCAAACATTTTGGCTAAAGGATGGTTACATCAAAGGAAGGAAATTGTAAATGCATAAATGGGCAACTTTTAGTAGGACCACCTAAAAGAGTATCATAATACTATGCGGGCTAGACATCTAAGACAACATCATACTCAAGCATTATTAGAGAGTACCTATTACTTGACATAATTATAGAATAAAATAGAGTTCTAGGTGCAAACCTATCTCGTTTATGAACAAGATAAGTTAAAGCAAAAGGTAATAGCAAGATTGCTTGAGCCACTACCAACTCTTGCGAGACCTTAGAAGAGCATTACCTTTGACTTTGTTATGATATTGCCTACCTAAGAAGGGTTTGGCTCCATAATGGTGGTAGTGGACAAGTTTCCCAAATGTAAATACTTTATTGTGGACCTTAAGAATTTCATTATATAGCAAGCTATGAGGTTGGTCTTCAAAGGTTATGGTAAAATATTAAGGTATGTCTTGCACTCTTATCTCTAATAATGACTTTCTTTATAGTTAACTTTTTGTAGAACTTTTTTAGATGTTCAAATTAGATTTGCATTATTCTACAAGCTTTTACCTTTAAAGGGATGGATAAACAAAATGGGTAAATGTCTTGTTAAAGATATACTTGCAATAATTTGTGAATGCAAATCATAAGTATTGGGCGAGATTGATTAACATGGCTCAATTCTCATACAATATTTAATGAAGTCACTTTACAAGAAAAAGTCCTTAAGTGATTGCTATAAACCAACAACCACTCGTTCTACTCATGTTGAAGCTTAAATACGTATGAAACAATTTGCTAGCATTCAAAATTGCCATAGGTTGGATAGAACTTCTAGACATGGCTCATTATTACCTTTACAAAGCATTAAAGAACATAAAAAAGTGAGCTTACAAAAAGAGGTGTCTAATGAAGTTCTAAGTGGGAGATTGTTATTCCCACAACTTCGTATGGATTGTAATTATTGTCAACTAGGTTTAAATATGCAAGAAAGTAAAGCCATATAGAAGGGCAAGAAGGTAAAAGCCACATAGAGGGGCAAGAACGTAAAAGCCACATGGAGGGGTAAGACAGTAAATTTGCCACAAGTAAGCCCTAGTAGGGTTTCATGGAAGAGAGTATATAAAGATCTTGGAAGACAAAATTAGGGTAAGGCCAACACAATTAAATACATGGCAAAACACAAACGTGTGTAGATGGCCAAATAGAGAAAACAGAAAAACACAACACACGGCCAAAGCACACCGACGGCAAGAGAATGGCAGAATAGGGGATAGCAAAATAGAAATCGTAGCGACACAGTAGCCGTCATGAACAATATTGTCGAGTGAAAATAATTGGGGGGCTGAATGAAGATATACTGATGGCAACGAAGAAGAACAATTGTCAAGAGAGAGAGAGAGAGAAGGAGACGCTGAAAGTAGGGGCTGAACAAAGAACAGAGAATAGAGGTCGAGATACGGCCAAATCAGAGCCATCATCTAGCAAAGGAGACAAGAGGACCAAAAAGGGGAGAAAATTGGACATCACCGAGGAAGGAGAGAAAAAGGAACAGCCACGAGATATGGCCAAATTAGAGTCATCATCCGGCAAAGGAGACAAGAGGACTAAAAAGGGGAGAAAACTGGACATCACCAAGGAAGGAGAGAAAAAGGAACAGCCAAAAAGAAAGACAGAACAAAGAGACTAGATCGGGAACAGGTGAGACCAGATCCGAACTAGAACGGGTGAGATGAGACCAGAACAGAGGTGCAGATGGCAAGAGAGAGAAACCTGTGAGGAATGGCACACCTCCGGCACACCAGCGGTCGGCGAGGAGACAACACTGTAGAATCAACAGAGAGAAATCTGGCTGTAAGAGAGAGAGATTTGACGATAAGAGAGAGAAATCCGGCAGGGCAACAAGAGAGAGAGAAACCTGAACGGCAAACCAGAAACATGAGGCTAGCCGTGAGACAAGGTGATGTGGAGACAATGAAATAGTAAAGCCGTGAGACAAGGAGATGGGGGAGACAGTGAGACAGTGAAAGTAGGGGTTGTATGAAACAATGTAAAGAAGAAATTTGGTGAAGCACAGAAAGAACTCAATGTATTTCCAAATTTCAAGAAAGGTTAGAGAGTGTTGCAGTTAATTTTTAAGCGGCAGTGGAGCAACCTTTAAATTGTATAGAGGCAAGAAATGTTAGAAGAATGGTAGATACAGTAAGTGACACTCTTTGTATTATAGTTGCTTAGTAATTGCAATATTGAAAGAAGCAGAGAATTAAGACATCTATTATAACTGAAATTCTTAAGTATAGTGGATAGCCTCAATAAGGGAGAGTCCCTACCACCGTGGATGTACGTCATATTGATAGAACCATGTAAATCTCGTGTGTCGTTAATTTGCTTTACATTCTTTGTTTTGAATTGAGCTGTGAACGCAGATAAAGTATCAGCCAACCCATAACCTAACGAAGACCTAAACAAGAACATCTGAATTGTCTATTAGGCAAGGTGTCTGAAAGGTGGCTTTGGGGACTATTGTGATTAGTAGGTAGCAATAGATCTACCTTAGTCGAGTATGAGAAAGAGTTCGTTTTAAAAAGAGGTTGAAGTTGTTCACTTATTTGTGAATTACGAATTGTGGTGATACTGATTCACCCCTCCTCTTAGTTTCATAAACTAGTAGATCTTAGGGAGAAGCTGAGAACTTTAATTCGTATCAGAGCATAGGTTTACTAGTTTGAAGCTTAACAGCTTGGTGTACTAGTTTGAAGGAATCTAGAAGTTTGACATGTTCAACATACTGAGAAATGGAAGCTACTACCAACATTAGCACCACTTACAGCATATAGGTTCTAATCTTCAACGAAACCAACTACCATATATGGAGAGAAAGAATGCAAGTGGTATTTGCAACCATGGGCATAAACGTGGTGAAATGTGTACAGGAGGGTTTTGTGGCTCTAGAAGAAAGTAAAGACCCAACCCCATAGGAGTTAAGGCAGTTTGAGATAAATGAGAAGGCCTCAAACGTCATCATTTCAGCATTAACAAATGCTGAGTATGCTAAAGTTATGGACTGCAAATTTGCTAAGGAGATAAGGGACAGATTGTAAAAAATCTATAAAGGTGATTCAGAATGAAGGAAGCTAAGCTTTAAATGTTCAAGGAGAGATATGAATCTTTTAGAATGCAGAAAAATAAGACAGTCCAAGAGTTCCTCACCAGGGTTATTGATGCTGTAAACGACCTTAGAAGTCATGGGAAGAACATGAAGGACTCATCAATTGTGAAGAAAATTCTAAGAATTCTGCCTGAGAGGTTTACCTCAAAGGTAGCAGCTATAGAGGAGAGTAGAGATCTCAATTCTATGTCTTTACATGATCTCTAGTGCAATCTCATTGCATATGAGATGAGGATAAAGTCAGCTGAAAGCTCTGTAACAATGAAGGTATCAAAGGAGGCAACTTTCAAAGCTATGAAGCACTCGAAGATAAAAGAAGAGGAAGAATCATCCAATGATGATGATGAAGAAAGTGAAGGTGAAGTATTGGCTTACTTCATAAGGAAATTCAAAAAGGGGTATAAGAAGAGAAAAGGACAGTTGTCTTTGAGATGTTATCGTTGTGGGTAGATTGGACACTTTACTTTTCATTGTAAGGTGAAACTTGATGATGAAGATGAGGATGATGATGATGAGCAGAATTCAAGATGAGGAAGATCATCCTTCAAATCAAAGAAGTCCAACAAGAAGACTACCAACCCACAAAAGAAGAAGAGAGGCTCATTCAAGAGTTATGTGAGTTAGATAAAAGAAGTTGATGAGGAGGAAGATGAAGAATCATCAAATGAGCATGCCTTTTATGGCATCAGTTAAAGGTGGTAGTTCAACCTCTGAAGAGGAAGAGAAGGTTGATGGAGAAGATCCAGATCTTGAAACTGAGCTGGAAGCAGCTTTAAAGGAGATAATCAAAAGGGATAGAACCATAAGAAGGTTGGAGGCCCATATAAAACAAGTTGGAGGCCTATATAAAACAAGTTGAAGCAAAGTTTGAGAAAGCTAAAAGTCAAAAGGATGAAATAAGGGCTGAACATATTCACTTGAAGAGAAGATTTGAAGAACAGATGAAAATATGTGAAGACTTTACAGTAGAGCTTGGCTTAAGGACTTTAACAATTGATGGAATGGAGATAGAGTTGCTGAGACTTCAGCAATAACTCAAAAAGAGTGAGGAGAACTTGCAGAAGTTTGAAGTGGTAGGAAAAACAAGCTCTGCAAGAGAAAAAAAGAATGAGGCTTTGCCATAGAAGTTGAAAAAGAAGGCTATGACTCAGGTAAAGATAATTGAAGAAGAGAAGACAGTTATCAAACTAAAGCCAAGGCCAAAAATGACGTATATGGTTAAAGAGCAGCAGCCAATAGCTGTTATATCTCAGAAAGAAAAGAAAGTTAGCTAGCAGAGGGCTACGGCTGAACAAAAGAAGGAGAAAAAGGTAACTGAAATGAAAGTCACACAAGTAAAGAAGCCAACTACGTTGCCTACACAGCAAGTGATGAATAGAAGAAGACAAGTTGTGATCAGCCCTAAGAAGAGGCAGTTTCAAGGTTATTGTCTTTATTGTGGAGTTTGAGGTCATAAAGTGAGTAACTATTGGTGGAGAAGGCCATATGTCGCCAACTTGAGAAGATACGATGCTGCATACAGGGGGAGACAATACAAAACTCAAAGGTGAACACCTGTCGTGAGTTCTTTCACATACTGTAAAAGGTAAGGATACATTAATAAGGAGTGTTGGTGGAAGCCCATTACAGTGGTTTGAAAGAACAAGTTTGCTATATTGGCAGACTTAGGATAGTGTGAAAGGTGCAGGCAGGATGACCTTAATGCCAAGAGATGCATGACACTTCTCCCTAAGTAAGAGAAGGCACTCAATGACACAATAAAAACAAGTGGTCAGTCAAAGCTAAGAAAAAGGAGAAAGCTATCTTCCAGCCAGTTCAAAAGAAGGAATATAGAGAAAAAAGGGAGGTGGCTAATATAGCTGAAATTGCATTAAAGGCTGATTGCAAGGATAAGTAGTGGATCCTTAACAGTGGATGCACTTCACACATGACAAGACAAGAGTAAATTGTCATAGATAAACAAGTCAAGAAAAGGCAGAGTTAAGTTTGGCAATGATGATTCACTCAACATCAATGGTTAGGAGTCAGTAAACATTGGAAGAGGAAAGCTGAAAGATGTTCTACACGTTGAAGGACTCAGATACAATCTAGCATTTGTTAGTAAACTATGATATGAAGACCATAAGGTAATATTCACAAAAATAGGTTGCTAGGTAAAGAGTAAAAAAGGCAATACTGTTGCAGCCAAGAAGAGAACAGCTGGAAATTTGTATATGATTTATGAAGAAAGAGATCCTTTTGCAACTAAGACTGTGCAAGAAAGAAAGCCAAAGAAAACATGGACTAGTGCTCATCAAGAAAATCAGATCATAGGTGACTCATCAGTAAGAGCTACAACAAGAAGAAGAATTGTGGGAGCTACTGCATTACTCTCACAAGTTAAACCTAAATTTGTTGAAGAGGCTACACAAGATCTAACTAAAATCTCTGTCCACAGGGCTATTTGAAAAGCACATAATGAGTTTGTTTGTGTGAATGCCTCATTAAGCCTAAAAATTGGGTGAATCCTCCATCTTTACTTTGTGAGTTTTTCAGATTTGTAATTGGTTGACAAAGGGGGAGAGAAGCAACAATGCAAGGGGAGCTGTTAAGAAAGGTGGAGTGCATATTTAGGCGGAGTTGAAACTGCTGTATAGTGGCTTTTGTTATGAGTGTTAAGAAAGGGGGAGATTGTTGTTCCCACAACCTTATAAGGGCAAGAAGGTAAAAGCCACATGGAGGGGCAAGAATGTAAAAGCCACATGGAGGGGCAAGATAGTAAATTTGTCACAAGTAAGCCCTATTAGGGTTTCATGGAAGAGAGTATATAAAGATCTTAGAAGACAAAATTAGGGTAAGACCAATGTAATTGAATACATGGCAAAACACAAAGTGTGCGAACAACCAAATAGAGAAAACAGAAAAACACAACAGACGACCAAAGCACACCAACAGCAAGAGAATGGCAGAACAGTGGACGACAAAATAGAAATCACAACCACACAGTAGCCATTATGAACAGTAATGTCGAGTGAAAACAATTGAAGGGCTGAACAAAGAGATACCTACGGTAACAAAAAAGAACAACCGTTGAGAGGGAGAGAGAAGGAGACGCCGAAAGTAGGGGCTGAACGAAAACAAAGAATAAAGGTCGAGATACGACCAAATTAGAGTCGTTGTCGGGTGAAGGAAACAAGAGGACCAAAAAGGGGAGAAAATTGGACATAACTAAGGAAGGAGAGAAAAAGGAATGGCCATGAGATATGGCTAAATTGGAGCCGTCGTTGGAAGAAGGAGACAAAAGGACCAAAAAGGGGAGAAAATCGGACATCACCAGGGAAGGAGAGAAAAAGGAACAGCCAAAAAGTAAGACAGAACAGAGAGACTAGATCTGAAATGGGTGAGACCAGATCCAAACTGGAATAGGTGAGAAGAGACCAGAATGGAGGTGCGGATGGCAAGAGAGAGAAACCCGTGAGGAACGGCAAACCACCGGTTGGCGAGGAGACAACACAACAAAATCAAGAGAGAGAAATCCGACAGGACAGCAAGAGAGAGAAACGTGAGGCTAGCCGTGAGATAAGGTGACATAGAGACAGTGAAATAGTAAAGTTGTGAGACAAGGAGACGGGGGAGACTGTGAGATGGTGAAAGCAGGAGTTGCGTGAAACAACATAGAGAAGAAATTCGGTGAAGCATGGAAAGAACTCAATGTATTTTTCGATTTCTTCAAGAGAGGTTAGAGAGCGTTGCGGTGAACTTCTAAGTAGCAGTGGAGCAGTCTTTCAATTGAATAGAGGCAAGACAAATTAGAAGAAAGGTAGACATAGTAAGTGACACTCTTTGTATTGTAGTTACTTAGTAATTGCAAAATTGAAAGGAGCAGAGAATTAAGACATCCATTGTAATTAGAATTCTCAAGTATAGTGGATAATCTTAATAAGGGAGTCCCTACCACAATGGATGTACGTCATGTTGATGGAACCACGTAAATCTCGTGTGTCCTTAATTTGCTTGCGTTCTGTGTTTTGAATTGAGTTGTGAATACAGATAAAGTATCAGCCAACCCATAACCTAACGAAGACCTAAATAAGAACATCTAAATTGTCTATTAGGCAAGGTGTTTGAAAGGTGACTTTGGGGACCATTGTGATTAGTAGGTATCAATAGATCTACCTTAGTTGAGTTTGAGAAAGAGTTCACTTTTAAGAAAAGGTTGGAGTTGTTCACTTACCTGTAAATTATGAATTGTGGTGATACTAATTTACCCCCCCTCTCAGTATCACAAACAAGTAGATCCTAGGGAGAAGTTGGGAACTTTAGAGATTTTGTTAAGCCTATCTTTAATGGCTAATGATGAGGATTCTTTTAGGTCTCACACTAAGAGAGAGGTGAATCAATATGAGTTATGTGCTTTTTACAAATCGATTCAAATTTAACCTCTGTGACTTGATAGAGCCGATGATCCAATTTTTATCTTTTTTCTTTATATAAGAGCGATTGCATGAATAAAAAATCAATGCGTAAACACCCAAGTACATACGATAATTTTTACGTGATTCACCTACAATGTGTGAGCCATGTCCATGGTGTGATAGGATCACTCGTAAATCACATAATCCACTCTTTTTAACAAAGAATACAACAATGTTATGGAAGGATTATTCTTTAACCACTTACAATGATCTCCCAATCAAGGAGTTGATCTCCTAATCACTTCAAGGGTATCATACCCTTTTTCAACAAGTTTATCAAGAGTTTATAGTGAAACCTTTTCTAAAGAATGATCACTTAATATGTATAGATTGCTAGTGCAGAATATAAATCTTCTCCTTCCTCACTACTAGTCTTTGCTCAGATTTTGCTGATTTCTTCTTTGCAAGTTATCTCCATTATAGATTATCTCTGCTCCTACTACTAATGTTGTCTCACTTACTCCCTTGGTAGGATCTCTCCTTTGCTGCTAGTTCTACCTCTCTTGCAGCCTTGGTAGGTTCTCTTTTCTTGTTGTTAATGCTACCTTCCATTGGCCTTGACAGGTTCTTTTCCATTATTGCCAATGCTCTTTCCCCTGTAATCTTGGCAAGTTGCCTTCGCTGCTATTGTAACTATTAAACTTGCTACTAGACACATCTACTCCTCTGCTATTGCAAGCTACTGGATTTGCTATCGAGCATGTCTTTGCCTTTATTGTTGTTGCAAGCTACCAGTCTTACTATAGGAACATGTTTTCTCCTCTATTGCTATAAGCAACCAAACTTACTATTGAGTACATTTCCTCTTATACTGTTGCAAGCTATCATATGTGCTATCGGGACAAGTTTTCTCTTCTGCTATTGCTATTTGCACATGTTGCTATTGTTGCCTGCATGCACTGTTATTATTGTCTGCACACATTGCTATTGTTATCTACAAATTCTACTATTGTTGTCCATATGCACTACTACTGTTGCTATCCACAATTGTTGCTACTGCTGTTTGCATGCACTGCTACTATTGTCCACACGTATTGCTACTACTGTCCATGCATGCAATTGCTATCCATTCGCGCTACTATTGCTGTACACACACACTACTGTTGTCTGCTCATGTTGTTGCTATTGTCCACGTGTGCTACTGTTGTTTGTTCACATTGCTGCTATTGTCTATACATACCTCTGTTACTGTTAATCCCTCTTGGATGTGCTATTGATGTCGGGACCCCTCATAAACATGCTACTGGTGTAGGGACACCTCCTAGACATGCTGTTGTATTACTTGTTGCTACATATTTTGATTTTATGCTTGATGCCTAGACTTGCTATTACACTTTTTGCAGGTGGCTACTGATTCCTAGACCTATTGCTGTATGACTTGCTATTGCACGTTTTAATTTTCTACTTGATTCCTGGGCCTGTTTCTACTATTGGGAAGCCTCCTGGATGTTTAGGGAAGTCTACTGTTGCTATAGAGTCTCCTGGACTACTGATGCAGGAATCTTCTACTACTGGTTTGTTACTTGATTCCCAAATGATACTATTATAGCTACAAGTTTTGGTTTGCTACTGCATATTTTGATTTTTTGCTTGATGCCCGGATATACTATTGCACTTTTTGTAAGTGGCTATTTATTCCTAAACCTATTGCTACATGACCTGCTGCTACACATTCTAATTTTTGGCTTAATTCTGGGGCATGCTTCTGCTGCTAGGAAGCCTCTTGGGGTACTACTGGTCTGCTAGAAAGCCTCTTAGATGTGTAGGGACATCTATTATTGCTGGAAAGTCTCTTGGACTACCGATGTAGGAATCTCCTAAAGTTGGTTTGCTACTTGATTCTTAGATGATCCTGCTGCTGAACCACCTCTTGCCGAACCTCTTGGTTTGTTGGTGTAGGACCTCCTATTGCTGCTGCCTCTTTGTTTGTCTTCCTTTGAAGTCAGATTCATAAGTTACTACACCACCTTTTGGTTTGTCTCCCTTAGCTATTGGATTCATAAGTTGCTACATCACCTTCTAGTTTGTCTCCCAAGGCTATCAGATTGTTGGTTCAAGGATGGCTACTACAAGTTGCTAGTATGGTGGCTGGCTACTTTAAGTTTCTAGTATGAAGGCCGGCTACTTCAAGTTTTTGGTGTAATGGCCGGTTGCTTTATTGCCTCTCTCTTCCTCTTGGCTAGCTGGCTGCGTTGCTATCTCTCTCTCCCTCTCAGCCAATTGCCTTGCTACCTCTCCCTCTTAGTCAACTAATGCAATTAGTTTTTTTTCTCGTAAGAAATTTTGTAGCACACCCTTCTTACAAGGCACATAGGGGTATTTATAGAATCTTGAGATTAGGGCTATACGATCATCAATAGTCATCATTAATTCCCACATGTTGCCTTAAAATTAATAGCCATATTTAAGTCTTAAAATTTAAGGTCAATTGTTAACATTTACTTTTCTAAAATTTAAGGACAATGGTTAAAGGTCAACGATCAATCTTAACCCTTAAAATTTAGAGTTATGGTCAACATTGACTCCTTAACGTTAGGGTTAGCCTATCATCACTGGTTTTTTCCAATGACCTCATTACATCTCAATGACATTCATAACATTAAATCAACACATATAATTGTGTGAGGTGAGGTTGACAACAATTCTAACATTAGCCATTAATGATGGATTCAACATTCTCCCCCTTTGGATTTGTTAGTGTGAGGTGGGGTTAACAATAAATCTAACATTAGCCATTAAATATGAGCTTAACAAATAATGTAGGATTTGTTGTCAACAGCATCTCACATATTTGTTCTTGTTGATTTGATGTTATGAATGCCATTGAGATGCAAAGAGATCGTTGGTGAAAATTGTTAATGGCAAGTCAACTCAACATCTCACATATTTGTCCTTGTTAATTTGATATTATGAAGGTCATTGAAATGCAGAGAGATCATTGGTCAAAACCGTTAATGGTAGGTTAATCCTGAAGTCAATGAGTCAATGTTGACCATTCACATTAAATTTTAGGAGTCAATATTGACTATTGATCCTTGACTGTTGACTCTAAATTTTATGAGTCAATACTAACCGTTGACCCTAAAGTATAAGAATCAATGCTTACTATTGACCTTAAATTTTGGGAATCAATGCTAATTGTTGATTATAGGACAACCCTTGGAAATCAATGCTAATCATTGATGATTGGGCAACCTTAAACTCAAGGCTTATAAATATATCCATGTAATTGTCAAGAGATGTCTGAGCTACAGAAACGTAATAGAGAATTAATGAAAATGACAAAAGAGTAGCCACCAACAAGAGAGAGTAATGGATATATTACGTTTGTCATTAAAATGTCAACAACAAAGGAAGAAAAGAGAAGGTGTGTTGTTGAATAAAAGAAGTTGTGCTGTTGAAAAAGAGAAGGCATGTTATGCAAAAAAAGAAAAGGCATGTTGTGTAGAAAAGGGTGTGTTGTGTAAGAGAAATAAAAAAAAAAATGCATGTTGTTAAAAGGTTGTGTGTTCTACAAAAAAATTAAAAAGTGAATGGTAAGAGAGTTATAAAAAAATTTGAGCTACAAAAAAAAAGATAACAACAGTATCTAAGAAGAAAGAGTGCAGTAGTGTTCAAGAGGAGGACTGTAATGGCATCTAGAAACAGAGAGTGCTGCGATAAAAGAAAATAGCAGTAGCAGCCCAGAGGAAGAGGAAGAAAGAGAGTGTAATAGCAAAAGAAAACAACTGTAGCACCAAAGGAAAAAGAAGGCGACGGGGCAGCAAAAGGGAGAGATAGCCTCTAGCAATAGAAGAAAAGGAGAGAACTTGCTGAGGAGAGATAGCAACAACTACAACAAGGAAAAGGTAGCAACTGTAGCAAGGAGAAGGTAGTAGCAGTAGTAAGGAGGAGGTAGCAGTGGCAGCAATAGGAAGAAAGAGGAGCAGTTATAGAAAGAAGGAAGTTTTCACAGCAAAATCAGTAACTAGCAGAAAAGAGAACCTACAAAGGAGAGAAGCTATAAAAGGAGGTAGCAACTACAAAAGATAGAGACTAGCAAAGCTTGAGCAAAGACCAATAGTGAGGAAGGAGAAGATATACTTTCTGTAATAGTAGCTTATGCACATTAAGTGATCTTTCTTAAAGAGGTTTTAGTCATAAACATTTCATGAACTTTTTGAAGAAAGGTGGGAGACCTTTGGAGTGATCAAAAGATCAACTTTTCTAGTGATGGAGAGATCATTGCAAGTGGTTAAGGAGTGATCCTTACATAACATAAGTTGTATCCCTTAATAATAAGAGTGGATTATGTGATCTAAGAGTGATCCTATCACACCGTGGACATAGCTTACACATTATGGATGAACCATATAAAAATTTTGTGTGTTCTCTGGTACTTGTGTTTGCTTGATATCTATATGGTCGTTCTTACATAAAGAAGTAAGATGAAAATTGGATCATCGACATTAACAAGTCACATAGATTTAATTCAAACAAATTTATAAAAAGTAAGTATCTTACATTAATTCACCCCCCCTTTTAGTGTGAGACCTAAAAAGGTCCTCATCAAGTGGTATAAGAGCCTAGTTCCTTTATTGATCCATTCTGTCTACTTTGATATAAAATTATTTGTTGCTGCTATGAGTCTTAACATTTATTGTTAATTAGTATCATGTATAGCATATAGTGTTAACAGCAAGAGCATTCCCACTTTTGATGGACAAAATTATCAGTTATAGAAGAATAGAATGCTCTTATATTTGATTTCATTTGGTCTGAATGTGTTTGAATCTACTATTAATGGCTTCATTTTTGTTGTTGATGGTGTTGCTATGATGCCTATTGATAAGAAGAATTTAAAGTGTAATAAAAAAGTAAGAAATGTCCTATGTACCTCCTTATTAGACAAAGAATTCACCAAAGTGATAGGGTGCAACACAGCTATTAAGCCCATATTTGATAGCTAATATTATATTTGTTGTCAATAGCATCTCACATTGTTATTCATGTTGATTTGATGTTTTAAATGTCATTGAGATACACAGAAGTCGTTGGTCAAAATCCTTAATGGGAGGTCAACTAAAGTTAATGAGTCAATATTGACTATTAACCCTAAATCTTAGAGGTCAAAGTTAATCATTAACCAGTGACTATTGACCCTAAATTTTAAGAATCCAATCAGGTTGTTGATTATAGGGTAAACTTTGGGAATCAACAATGACTGTTGATGATCGTATAACCTTGAAGTTCCCAACTTCACCCTAAGATCTACTAGTTGGTGATATTGAGAGGGAGGTGAATCAGTATCACACCTCTTAAAAACACACTCTAATAATTTAAGTTAAACTATTCTACTTATTTAGTACTTTAACTCTCGTTAATATGTAGGTATGTGAACAACTTCAAACACTTCTTAAAAATGAACTCTTTCTCAAATTCGACTAAGGTAGATCTATTATTACGTACTAATCATAATAGTCCCTAAAGTCACCTTTCACACACCTTGCCTATTAGACAAATTGGATGTTCTTGATTAGGTCTTTTTTAAGTTATGGGTTCAATGATACTTTAGCTACATTCAGAACTCAATTCAAAACACAGAACGTAAATCCAAAGTAAGGACACAAGAGATTTACTTGGTTTCGTCAATGTGATGTATGTCCACGGTGATAAGGATTCTTCCTCTACTGAGACAATCTACTATACCTGAGAATGCCCATATGGTACTCCTTATGTCCGCAATGTAGTTTCAATGGATGTCTTAATCCTCTGCTCTTTTCACTGTTGCAAATACAAAACAAGTACAATACAAAGAGTGTTTCTTACTGTGTCTACTATTCTTTTAACTTGTCTTGCCTTTGTTGAATTGAGTAGCCTGCTTCACTACTGCCTAGAAGTTCACTACAACACTCTCTAACCTCTCTTGAAGAAATCTGGAAATACGTTGAGTTCTTTCCAGCACTTCACCGAATTCCTTCTCTAGGTTGTTTCACATAATCCCTGCTTTTACCGTCTCATGGTCTCACCCGTCTCCTGATCTCATGGTCTCACTGTCTCACGGCTTGCCTCACGTTTTTGGTTTGGCGTTTCACATCTCACACACATTTATGGTTTGCACACTTTGCTAGTCTCACACCTCACTCACGTTTTTGGTTTGCTCGCTTTGCTAGTTTCACGCTTCATACACTCGTCTACTTCACGGTTTTGCTGCACTCCCCTATCCATTTCATGCATCACGAGTTTGCTTTCACCTTCACACTTTCCAAGGGTTTGCTGTTTTGGTCACATGTTTCACACCTTCAGAATACTTTCGCCCATTTCACACCTTCGAGATGCTTGGTTTGCTCACTTGGTTGTTTCACGCCTTTGGGATGCTCTTGCTCATTGGTGTGTCGTCTCTTCCCTTACCGATGGTGCACTGTCTCCTCTCACGATGAATCTTCTCTCACTGCACATTTTCTCTTGCCGTTGGTCACTCTTTTCTTTCAACCAGTGGTGTGGTCTCACCCATTCTAGATCTGGTCTGGTCTCACTCGTTCTAGCTCTGATCTGGTCACACCCTCTTCAGTTCGACTACCTTCTCTTCCGGGTGGTCTCACGGTTTTCCCTCCGGCGAGTGGTGTCCTCTCTCTTGCCATTGTTCACTCTTGTTTTTGCCATCCACCTTATTTTTCCATCCAATCTGTTTTGCCATCATCCCTGTTTTTCATCCACTCTGTTTTATCGTTGACTCATCCACTCAATTTTGCCATCGACTCTGTTTTGTCGTCCACCTTTTTGCCGTGTTGTCTCCTTGCCATCTAGCCCATGGTTTCTCTCTTGTTGTAGGGTTTTGTCTCACCAAGGTCTCTCTTGTTGTTGGTGTGCTTTTGCCTTTGCCATGTACTTATGTCTTCCAAGGTCTTGGTTTATATACTCTCTTCCATGAAAACCCTAGTAAGGCTTACTTATATTGTGATTTACTTTCTTGCCCTTCTATGTAGCTTCAAATTACTTGCACACTTAAATCTAGTTTACAACAATTACAACCCATACAAGGCTATAGGAATAACAATCTCCCCCTTTATAATTATTGGCAATACCAATAACAAAAGCCTACAGCAATTACAATTCCCCCTAAATATGCACTTCCCCATTCTTAACAACTCCCCCTGCACTATTGCTTCTCTCTCCCTATGCCAACCAATTACAAAACAAAAATGCAAAGTAGAGATGGAGGATTCACCTGAACTTCAGCTTGATGAGGCATTTTCACAGACAGACTCATTCTATGCTTCTCAAACAACTCTGTAGACAGAGGTTTAGTTAGAATATCTGAAATTTGATCTTTAGTACCAACATACTCCAACTAAATTGTACCCTGTTCCACTTGATCTTTGACGAAGTGATACCAGATGTTAATATGCTTACTCCTTGAATGTTGAATTGGATTCTTGTTGAGATCAATAGCACTTTGATTATCACAAAGTAAACTCACTGGTAACTTCACTTTAACATCCAAGTCTGCCAATTGTCTTTGCATCCATATCACCTGAGTACATGTTGTACATGCAGCCATATACTCAACCTTAGCTATGCTCAAAGCAACACTGTTTTGCTTTCTATTTAACCATGCAACACACTTTGAACCTAAGTAAAAGTTGTAGCCATTGGTTGATTTTCTATCATTTATACTTCCTACCCAGTCTACATCAATGTATGCTTGTAGTTTTACAGAATCCATGGCCAAATACCACAAACCTATTTCCAGTGTCCCTTTGAGGTATCTTAGCATTCCTTTCACTGCCAACACATGAGATTCCTTAGGATTAGCTTGGAATCTATTGGTAATGCATACAGCTTGCATAAGATCAGGCCTTGATGCTGTAAGGTACAAAAGGCTCCCTATCATCTTCTTGTATTTTGTAGGGATTTTACTCTTTCCCTCCTGATCTTTTGTTAACTTGTAACCCACTGTCATAAGGGTACTGATAGGTCTACTATCCTCCATGCTAAACTTTTTCAGCATCTCTTTGGCATATTTTATCTAAGAAATAGAAATACCTTCTTCACACTATTTTATCTGTAATCCAAGAAAGTAGGTCATTTCTCCAATTAATGACATCTCAAATTCCTCACTCATTTTCTATGCAAAATCTTGGCATAGCTCAGAGTCATCCCCTCCAAAGATGATTTCATCTACATATACTATGGTTATCAGCTGGCCTTTCTTTGAGTTGAACATATATAGGTTATTATCACCTGTTCCTCTTCTAAAGTCAACCTTCTCAAGTACGCATCCAGCCTACTGTACCATGCTTTTAGGGCTTGTTTAAGGCCATACAAGTCTTTCTTCAGCATGCATACGTGTGTCTCATCCTCATTGATTTGTACTCCATTAGGTTGTTCAATATACACTTCTTCTTTCAAAAGCCCATTCAGAAAGGCTGATTTCACATCCATCTGATAAACTTTATACCTCTTATGTGCTGCCAAAACTAGGAACATTCTAATAGTTTCTAACATTGCCACTGGTGCAAAAGTTTCATCAACATATACTCCTTCTATCTGAGTGTAGCCTTTGCAAACCAACCTAGCCTTATTCCTCACTATCTTGCCATCTTCATTGTGTTTATTCCTAAACACCCATTTTGTTCTTATGACATTTTTGTTAGTGGGTCTTGGAACCAGCTCTCATGTATCATTCTTCTCGATTTGATCCAACTCTTCATTGACAGCTTTGATATGTAACCTCTGTAACAGATTTAGGTTCAACTTGTGAGAGTAAAGTAGTAGCTCCACAATTCCTCTTCTTGTTGTAACTCCTATTGATGGGTCACATATGATCTGATTTCCTTGGTGAGCACTGGTCCACATTTACTTTGTCTTTTTTTCTTGCACAGTCTTAGCTACAATAAGATCTCTTTCTTCATCTTCAAACTCACTCTTCTCTAAGTCTGAACTTACTTCTTGTTCCTTTTCTTCATGTTGGTCTGATTCTTCATCTATCTTAAAGTCATCTTCTTCATTGTCCTCAGCTTCTCCATTATGTATTATTTTCTGATTCTTATCTATTCTCACATCACTAGACGTGATAACTTTTCTCAGCTTATGCAGAAAAACTCTGTAACCTTTTGTCTTTGCTGAGTATCCCATAAAGATGCCTTCATTAGACCTAACATTGAATTTTTCCAAGTTTTGCTCCTTGTTCTTCGCAAAATATGGGCTGCCAAAGATTCTGAGATGCTTGGCTGTTGTCTTTTTCCCACTTCATAGCTCATATGGAGTCTTATCAGTATTAGGCCTTAGTAAAACTCTGTTCAGTAGGTGCACGGTTGTAAATGTTGCTTTTGTCTAAAATCTTGTGTAAAGCTTGGATTCCAGCAGTAGAGTTCTCACCATTTCAACCACAACTCTATTTTTCCTCTCAACCACCTTGTTCTATTGAGGAATTCTTGTTGTTGCCATCTAATGGTGAATACCATGGTTCTCAAGGTAATCTTCAAAAGCATCATTTGTAAATTTAGTGCCTTGATTTGACCTTAATACTTTGATCTTCTTTCCACTCTCATTTTTAGCCAATTTTTTGTATCTCTTGAAGCATTTTAAAACTTCTGACTTGTGTCTGAGGTGCATGATGCAGTTCCTTCTGGAATAATCATCAACAAATAAGATGAAGTACCTCTCACCATTCAACCCTTTTGTTCTCATCAGTCCACACAAATCATATGTACAATGTTAAGCACTGCTTCAGAATTGAACTCTTTGGTCTTATACTACTTTCTAACCTATTTTCCTTTAGAGCATGCTGAGCAAACATACTCCCTATCTCTCTTGAGGTTTGGATTGTTTTTGATTGCATGAGTTATGGTCACCTTCCTTATGTTTTTTTGTGTTAAGTGCCCTAGCCTCCTATGACAGAGTTGATTTTCTTCTTCTTTTGTAAGTAAACAACTATTTGTCTTATCCTTATCAATCACATATAAATTTCCAGCTATTTTCTTCCCAGTTGCAATAGTACTGCCTTCTTTACTCTTTGCTTGGCAACTTATTTTTGTGAATATCACTTTATGGTCTTCATTGCATAGCTAGCTAATAGATGTTAGATTATATCTGAGTCCTTTAACGTGCAGAACATCTTTCAACTTTCCTTTTCCAATATTTACTTACCCCTGACCACTGATGTTGAGTGAATCATCATTGCCAAACTTGAATTTGCCTTCTCTTGACTTGTTTAGCTTTGATAATTTACACTTGTCTCCTATCATGTGTGAAGTGCATCCACTATCAAAGATCCACTACTTATCCTTGTAGTCAACCTTTAGTGCAATTTCAGCTATGTTAGCCACCTCCCATTTAGCTTTATATTTCTTCTTTTGAACTGGATGGAAGATAGCTTTCTTCTTTTTCTCAGCTTTGACTGCACCAATTGTTTTTACTATGCTATCGAGTGTCTTCTCTTGCTCAGGGAGAAGTGTCATGCATCTCTTGGCATTATGGCCATCCTGCCCGCACCTTTCACACTATTCCATGTCTGCCAATATAGAAAACTTATTCTTTGAAACCATTGGTTTGGGTTTCCACCAACAATCCTTATCAGTGTGTCCTTGCCTTTTACAGTATGTGCAAGAACTCATGAGAGATGTTCTCTTCTGAATTCTATAATGTCTCCCCATGTATGCAACATGGAATCTTCTCAAGTTGGAGACACATACTAGCCTTCTCCACCAGTAGTTACTTGCCTTATGACCCTAAACTCCATAATAAAGACAGTGACCTTGAAATTGCCTCTTCTTGGGTCAACTCACAACTTGTTTTCTTTTATTCATTACTTATTGTGTAGGCAAAGTAGTTGGCTTCTTTGATTGTGAGGCTTTCATTTCAATTACCTTTTTCTCCTTCTTTAGTTCATCCATAGCCCTTTGCTAGCTAACTTTCTTTTCTTCATTTTTGTTTGTAACCTTAGGTTACTTCTACAAATCTTCTTTATTCTCAGCTATCTCCTCCTGAGTCACAACCTTCTCTTTCAATTTATGTGCACATTCTTATTATCTTTAGGTAATGCAGCTTCAGATTGCTGCACTTTCTCTTTATTCTTCGTTTCTCTTGTAGAACTTGTTTCTCCTATCATTTCAAGCTTCTGTAAGTAATCTTCGCTTCTTTTGAGTTATTGTTGAAGTCTCAACAACTTTTTCTCCATTCCTTCAATTTTTGAAGTCCTTGAGCCAAGTTCTATTGTAAGGTCTTCACAGATTTTGATCTGCTCTTCAAATCTTTTCTTCAAGTCAATATGTTCATCCCTTATTTCATCTTTTTGACTTTTTGCTTCCTTAAACTTTGCTTCAACTTGTTTTATATGAGCCTCCAACCTTCTTATGCTTTTGCCCCTTCTGATTATCTCCTTTGAAGTTGCTTCCAACTCAGCTTCAATATCTGGTTCTTCTTCATCAACCTCCTCTTCCTCTTCAGAGGTTGAACTACCACCTTGAGTTGATGCCATAAAGGCATGCTTATCTAATAAGTCTTCATCTTCCTCCTCATCAGCTTCTTTTTTCTAACTCATATAACTCTTGAATGCGCCTCTCTTCTTTTTCTATGGGTTGGCGGTCTTCTTGCTAGACTTCTTTGATTTAAATGATGGTTTTCTCCATTTTAAATTCTACTCATCATCACCATCCTCATCTTCATCATCAAGTTTCACTTTGTACTGAGAAGCAAAGCGTCTAGTTTGCCCACAACGATAACATCTCAAGGGCAACTGTCCTTTTCCCTTCTTAGACCCCTTTTATAATTTCCTTATGAAGTAAGCCAACATTTCACCTTCACTTTCTTCCTCATCATCATCATCATCCTTACTAGATGATTCTTCCTCTTCTCTTATCTTCAAGTGTCTCATAGCTTTAAACTAGTACACCAAGCTATTAAGTTTCAAACTGGTGAACCTGTGCTCTGATATCAATTGAAGTTCCCAACTTCACCCTAGGATCTACTAGTCGGTGATACTAAGAGGGGGGTGAAACATTATCACACCCCTTAAAAACACACTCTGATAATTTAAGCCAAAGTATTCTACTTATTTAATACTCTAGCTCTTGTCAATACATAGGTATGTGAACAACTTCAAACTCTTCTCAAAAGCAAACTCTTTCTTAGATTCAACTAAGGTAGATCTATTGTTACCTACTAATCACAATAGTCCCTAAAGTCACATCTTAAACACCTTGCCTATTAGACAAATTGAATGATCTTGATTAGGTCTTCTTTAGGTTATAGGTTCTATGATACTTTAGTTGCTTTCATAACTCAATTCAAAACACAAAACTGTTAATGTGGTTTTGTTAATGTGACGTACGTCCATGGTGGTAGGGATTCTTCCACTACCGAGACAATCTGTTATACTTGAGAATACCAATGTGGTACTCCTTATGTCTGCAATGTAGTTACAATGGATATCTTAATCCTCTGCTCCTTTCACTATTACAAATAAAAAATAAGTACAATACAAAGAGTGTCACTTATTGTGTCTACTTATTGTGTCTACTCTTCTTCTAGCTTGTCTTGCCTCTATTGAATTAAGTAGGCTACTTCATTACGGCCTAGAAGTTCACCACAACACTCTCTAACCTCTCTTGAAGAAATTTGGAAAGTTCTTTCCAATGCTTCACCAAATTCCTTCTCTAGGTTGTTTCACACAACTCCTACTTTCACCGTCTCACGATCTCACCCGTCTCCTGATATCACGGTCTCACAATCTCACAGCCTACCTCATGTTTCTGGTTTGGCATTTCACATCTTATGCACATTTCTGGTTTGCACGCTTTGCTGGTCTCACGCCTCATGCAAGTTTCTGGTTTGCTCACTTTACTAGTTTCACACTTCACGCACTCGTCTGCTCCATGGCTTTGCTGCACTCCCCCGTTTGTTTCATGCCTCACAGGTTTGCTTTTACCTTTACACTTTCCTGCTGTTTCGGTCACACATTTCACACCTTTGGAATACTTTCGTTTGTTTCACACCTTCGGGATGCTTGGTTTGCTCAATCGGCCATTTCACGCCTTTGGGATGCTCTTACCTGTTGGTGTGTCATCTTTTCCCTTACCGATGGTGTGTCGTCTCCTCTCACGATGTGTCTTCTCTCACCGTGCGTTTTCTCTTGCCGTTGGTCACTCTTTTCTTTCAGTCAATGGTGTGGTCTTACCCATTCTAGCTCTGATTTGGTCTCACCTACTTTAGATCTGCTGTCTTCTCTTCTAGGTGGTCTCATGGTTTTCCTCTAGCTGGTGGTGTCCTCTCTCTTGCAAACTCTTGTTTTTGTCGTCCACTCTATTTTTCCATCCAATCTGTTTTGCTGTCGTCCCTGTTTTGCTGTCAACTCATTCACTCTGTTTTGCCGTCAACTCGTCCACTCTGTTTTGCCGTCAACTCGTCCACTCTGTTTTGTCATTGACTCTATTTTGCCGTCCACCTTTTTGCCGTATTGTCTCCTTGCCGTCCAGCCCGTGGTTTCTCTCTTGTTGTAGGGTTTTGTCTCACCAAGGTCTCTCTTGCCATTGGTGAGCTTTTGTCGTGTACTTATGTCTTCCCAGGTCTTGGTTTATATACTCTCTTCCATGAAAACCCTAGTAGGGCTTACTTATATTATGATTTACTTTCTTGCCCATCCATATGGTTTTACTTTCTTGCCCCTCTATTTAGCTTCAAATTACTTGTACACTTAATTCTAGTTGACAACAATTACAACCCATACAAGGCTGTAGGAACAACAAATTTAATCTTAAGGCTTTATAAATAGCCTCATGTACCTTGTAAGACAAGTATGTGTGTTGCAAATTTTTCTAAGAGGAACGACGAACCTAAAGGTAGCCAAAAAGAGAGGTGAACGACCAAAAGGAAGCAGCCACCAAGGGAGGTATAGCCGGCCAAAGAAAGTGTAGCAACAGGCCAAGAGAGTTGCAACCAAGGAAAGTGTAGTTAGCTGGCCAAGGGAGTTGTAGTGGCAGCTGGCCACGGAAAAGGTGACAGCAACCACAAAAGAATGAGGCAACCACACCAACCAAAGGAGGAGTTACAACAACCGACAACCACACCAAAGGGGGAAAAAATAGCCCTACCAAAGCGAGAACAAGGTGCAGTAGTTGGCAGCCACACCAAACCAGCAAAAGAGATGTACAGCAGCCACACTAAGAAGACAAAAATGTGTAGCAGCCACCCTAAGGAGGGAAGGACGTGTAGCAACCACCATAGAGGGAGATTGTAGTAGCAAGGTGGCAAGCAGTAGCAATAAAGGCAGGCAGCAAGCCAAGAAGAAACTAGCTACTTGCCAGCAATACCAGCAGCAACCTACTATTATAGTAGCAATATGCAACAACCAGCTGCAACCTACTAAACCAGAAAGCTGCAACACCAGTTGTAACTTGCAATAACCAGTGCAGCACGTCCTGTAGGCTATACCAGCAAGTGCAGCACATCCAGTAGCCAAATCAAAAATTGCAGCATGTTCAGGATGCTATACCAGCAAGTGTAGCACGTCCAATAGGCTATACCAATAAGTGCAACACATCCAGTAGCCAAACTAGTAAGTGTAGCATGTCTAACAGCCAAACCAACAATTGCAACATGTCTAGCATATAATACCAATGATTGGAGCATATCTGGCAAGCGATCCCAACAAGTGCAAATGTCTAGCAGTTGTAGCACAACCAGTCAGCAATCCTAGCAAGTGCAGCATGTCCAACAATTGTAGCATGTACAGCAGCAACCTCCAGCCAGCAAGAGTAGGCAAACCAACAACCACAAATTGCAGGAGCAGCAGCAAGCATAAGCAAAATATGTAGGCGGCGATAGTAGCCTATGCAAGAAATGACAATAACCCGTCCACGTGCATGCAGCAAAAGCAGAATGTGTAGGGAGCAATAGCAGCATGTACAAACAGTAAAAGTAGAATGTATAGGCAGCGATAGTAGTATGTGCTGACAATGATAGCAAAGCATGCAAACAACGATAACAATATGTGTGAACAACAATAGCAGAACGTGCAAGCAGCGAGAGCAGCATATGTGGACAACAATAGCAGAATGGCAATGATAACAACACAAGTGGACAGCAATAGTAGAATGTGTAAGCAGCGTGCAAGCCACAATAGCAACAAGTTCAACAGCTTGTAACAACTAAAAAGAGAACATGTCCTAATAGCAAGTCCAGCAGCTTACAGCAGCTAAGGAGAAAACGTGTCATCATAGCAAGTTTGACAACTTGTAGCAATAGATGAGAAGCGTGCCTTGGCAACAAGTTTGGTAGCTTGTAGTAGCAATGAAGGTAACCTACCAAGGTAGCAGAAAAGGTGGCACCGGCAGTAGAGGAGAGATCCTACTGAGGCATCAAGTGAGGCAACAGCAACAATAAAAGGAGAGAACCTGAAGTAGAGATAACCTATAGCAAAGATAACATGCAAAAAAAAAGACTGACAAAACTTGAGCAAAGACCGACAGTGAGGAAGGAGAAGATCTGTATTTTACACTAGTAGCTTGTGCACATTGAGTAATCTTTCTCCAGGAAAGTTTTCATTATAAACCATTTGATAAAATTGTTGGAAAAGGGTGGGATAACCTTGGAGTGATTAGAAGATTAATCAATCGAGTGATTGGGAGATCATTAAAAGGGGTTAAGGAGTGATCCTCCCATAACTAAACTGTATCCCTTGATGACAAAAGTGGATTGTGTGATTTAGGTGTAATCTTATCACACTATAGACGTAGCTCACACATTGTGGGTGAATCACGTAAAAATTGTCATGTGTTCTTGGGTGCTTGTGTTTGATTGAAATCCGTACGACTGCTCTCACATAAAGAAGAAATAAAAATTACATCATTGGCTCTAACAAGTCATAAAGGTTAAATTTGGTTAGATTTGTAAAAAGCAAATATCTCACACTGATTCACCTATCTTTTAGTATAAGACAAAAAATAGTCCTTATCAACAGCTAAACAAATCTAGGACAAATTAAAGAATATTTATAAAGGAGACATGGTTATAAAGGAAGCCAAACTAGAAACCTAGAAGAATAGATTGGAAGACATAAAGATGCTAAATGATGAATCTGTAGATGCCTTCTTTACAAGAGTAAATGAAATTGTATACTTCATTAGAGGCTATGGAAAGGAGATCAACAATACTACTATGGCAAGAAAGATAATCAAAACCTTACCAAAAGCTTTTAATGCCAAAGTTTCCTTTATAGAGGATAGAGATTTGGATAGGCTACCCCTGGATTATTTACACAGCATATTGGTGACTTATGAAATGAGAATAACCCCAATGAAGAAAGAAGTCTAAGGCAGAGAAGGAATTGGCCTTTAAGGCAATGAAGAAATTAAAGATTAAAGAATAAGAAGAAGAATCCAATAGCAGTTTTGAAGAAGAAGATAGTGATACTAAATTTGATAAAATCATGGCATACATCATCAAAAATATGAGAAAAAGAAAAGGGAAGTATAAGGGAAAATTACCCTTAAAGTGCTTTAGTTGTGGAGGCATCAGGCAGTTTGTTGTGGATTGCCCTAAGAGAAAAGAAGTAAATAGTTTTGATGATGATGAGGCAACCCCAAGGAGGAGAATAAAGAATTCTACCTATTCTAAATCTGAAAATTCAAGTGTCAAAGGGAAAAGGGAATTCTTCAAATCCAAAAGAAGAAATGTTTTGAGTAAATTGGATGAAGAAGACTTTAAAGGAGACGTTAATGATGATTTTGATGATAATGCTACAGAAAATGTGCTAGATGCATAAGTAGATATTGAACAAGAATCCTTAAGTGATATGGAATCAATTGAAAAGGAAGAGAATGAGACGGTGTAGCAACTTAAGAATGAATTGAGAGCTTGTTTGCATAAAAATAGTAAGCTGAAAAAGGAGGTATAGCATCTCAAGAAGATGAATAAAAATTCTGCTGTTGATCAATTTGATCTCCTGGTGAAAGAAAAGGAGTTTAAAGCAAAAGAAAAGGATTACTTGAAAAGAATTAAGGAGCTAAATGTTCTTGAGGCAAAGTAAGATAAGATACACGAAGATGTTGGTGCTAAGGTGATTGCACAAAAGCAAAAAGTGTTAATTTTGCAAGTCAAGCTCTATAAGGCTAAATCTATAAGTCAAGCTTTATGTAGGCTATGGAAGTGAGAGGAGAGTCCTTTTCAACAAATTCTATCAAAAGGGATGCTACCAAAAAGTTGAATGAGTATCTAAGAAAACAAAGGCCTCATTCCATGGAGAAGAAAGGACTTGGCTATATTGAAAAGCCAAATAAGAGGGTACTAGAAAAAAAAAAGTTCTGTTTATGCCTAAAAGCAAACACAATGACATTATGAAAAAGAAAACCCAACCCAAGTTAAAATGGGTTAGGAAAGATGTGATGAAAACTCCCATCCAAAGGAGACTAGTTACCAAAGACAAAAGAAGGCTACCACAATAGTTGTTGAAGATAGAAGACATGAACTTGGTAAAAGAAGAAAATTCAGATTTAAAGGCTTTTGTTGCTGTGGTAAGTATGGGCATAAGGCTAGTGTGTGTTAGAGTAATGGACCTATAATAAATAGGAATGTGAGACAGGGGTTTAGGGGGAGACTTTGTCAAGAAAAGAGACAACCTAAAGTGAAAAAAAGGTCATATTCCACTAAAAAATAGATTTTATATGTTGAAAACAATCTATGGAAGATGCAAAAAGGGTAAACATACTACTAAGAGTGCTTGACATTACTGCCTAGTCAAAGAGTGCAAAGGAGAATACCTACATATGCTTCTACATTCGGTTAAAGAAGAAACAGAGGAAGGGAAATGGCAATGGTTATGGAAGTTGCCTTAGAAACTTTTAAGAAAGAAAAGCCATAGATTTTGGATAATGGCTGCTTTTCACACGTGATGGGAGACTCAAGCTATTAAAGAAAGTAATAAAATATGATGGAAGGTCAATCACATTTGGCAATGATAGTGCCTTAAAGATCAAAGGTGTTGGTGCTACTAAAATTGGTGCAAGAAAACTGATGTCAGAGGAAGTGCTTTATATTAAAGGGCTAAAACACAATCTAATTAGTGTTTGCCAACTTTGTGATGATAGGTATAAAGTTACTTTCAACAAGATTGATTGCATGGTAAAAAGATTAAATGATGGTGTTATTCTTACAAAGTGAGAATGAACAAATATAAACTTATACCAAGTTTCTAGTAGCAAAAATGCATGCTACATGAGCACCAAAGATGAGAATATGTTGTGATATAAGAGATTAGGACATCATGGACAAAAGGGGCCAAATAAATTGTCCAAAAATGAAGTAAAGCTAGAATATGTACCTATCATGGAGCAAGTTGGGGATATATTCACCAAACCTCTGTTAAGAGAGATGTTCCAAAAGTTAAGGCTGACCTTATGTGTTCAGCCACCCCCTAGAGGCTGTGGTATGCTTTTAACCCCTATTCACTTCCCTCTTCTATTATTCTTTGGATTTGTTGACAGAGGGGGAGATATTTTGTATAAATCCAAATAAAGGAGAGAAATTGTCAAAGGGGAGAAGTAGAAAAAAGGGGGGAGTTAAAGGTTGTTTCCAATTGGAATCATGCCTAAATACAAAAAGGGAGATGTATGTTTTAAAGGGAGCTATGAATGTCAAAGGTTACTATTTATGCTTAATTGTTAATTATTGGATTTAATGTGTTGTTAACAAATCCAAAGGAAGAAATTGTTGAGCTCATCTTTGATGGATAATGTTGGATTTACTGTCAATAGCATCTCATATATTTATCCTTATTGATTTGATGTTATAAATGTCATTGAAATGTAAAGAGATCATTGGTCAAAACAATTGATGGCATGTCAATTAGCATTTCACATATTTTTCTTTATTGATTTGATATTATGAACGCCGCTGAGATGCAGAGAGATCATTGGTCAAAATTTTTAATGGTAAGTCGACCCTAAAGTTAATGAGTTAATGTTGACCGTTAACCCTAAATTTTAGGAATCAAAGTTGACCATTGACCCTTAACCATTAACCCTAAATTTTAAGAGTCAATGCTGACCGTTGACCTTAAATTTTAGGAATCAATACTGATCGTTGAATGTAGGGCAACCTTTGGGAATCAATGCTGACTATTGATGATTGGGCAACCTTAAACCCAAGGCATATAAATATATTCATACAGCTGTCAAAAGATGTGTGAGTTGCAAAAACGTGATAAAGAATCAATGAAAACGGTAAAAGAGCAGCCACTAAAAAGAGAGAGCAACAGTAGAGGAAGACCATGTGTTCTGTAGACCAAAAAGAGAAGGCAACAACAAAGGAAGAAAAGAAAATGTGTGCTACAAAATTAGAGAAGGCATGCTGTGTAAGAGAAAATAAAATAAAATAAGAGGGTATGCTGTCAAGAAGTTGTGTGTTTTGCAAAAAATTAAAAAGAGAATAACAAGAGAGTCGCAAAAAAAACCCAAGCTATAGAAAAAAGACAACAGCAGCATTTAAGAGAAAAGATTGCAATAACATCCAAGACAAGAGAGTGCAGTGGCATATGAGAAGAGAGACTGTAACAGTATCCAAGAGGAGAAACTAACAACAACACCAAAAAAAGAGTGTTGTGATAAAAAAAAAAAAAAACAACAATGATAGCACCAGAGGAAAAAGGAAAGTGTAGCAACAAAAGAAAACAACAATAACACCAGAGCAAGAAAAAGGTAGCAAGAACTACAGAAGAAAAGGAAAGAACCTAGTAAGAAGAGAAAGCAACAACTCTAGCAAGGAAAAGGCAGTAGTTGCAGCAAGGAGAAGGCAATAATGACAGCAAGGAGGAGGCAACAAAAGTAGTAAGAGGAAGAAGGATGAGCGACTACAGAAAGAAGAAGCTTGTAGCAACTTGTAGCAACAAAATCAGCAACCAGTAGAGAAAAGAACCCATAGAGGAGAGAAGCTGCAAAAGGAGAAAGCTACATAGCTAAAAGAGGTAGTAACTACAGAAGGTAGAGACCAATAAAACTTGAGCAAAGACTGGTAGTAAGGAAGGAGAAGATCCGCTTTTTACAATAGCAAGTTATGCATATTAATTAATCTTTCTCAAGGAAGTTTTAGTCATAAACTTTGAAGTTCCCGACTTCTCCCCAGGATCTACCAGTTTGTGATAATGAGAAGGGGGGTGAATCAGTATCACCATAATTCACAATTCATAGGTAAGTGAACAACTTCAACCTCTTCTTAAAAGCGAACTCTTTCTCAGACTCGACAAAGGTAGATCTAGTGCTACTTACTAATCACAATAGTTCCCAAAGTCACCTTTCAGACACCTTGCCTAATAGACAATTCAGATGTTCTTGTTTATGTCTTCATTAGGTTATGGGTTGGCTGATACTTTAGCTGCGTTCACAATTTAAATCAAAATATAGATCGTAAAGCAAATTATGGACACACGAGATTTATGTGGTTCAATCAATGTGATGTACATCTATGGTAGTTGGGACTCTCCCTTACCGAGACTATCTATTATACTTGAGAATTCTAATTACAATGGATGTCTTAATCCTCTGCTCCTTTCAATATTGCAATTACTAAGCAAGTACAATACAAAGAGTGTCATTTACTGTGTCTACCCTTCTTCTACCTTGTCTTGCCTCTATTGAATTGAAAGGCTGCTCCATTGCCGTTAAGAAGTTTACCGCAACGCTCTCTAACCTCTCTTGAAGAAATTTGGAAATATGTTGAGTTCTTTCTAAGGCTTTGCTGAATTCCTTCTCTATGTTGTCTCACACAACTCCTGCTTTCACTATCTCACAGTTTCACCCGTCTCCTTGTCTCACGAATTTACTGTTTCACGGCTTGCCCTCACCTGTTCGTTTCTGATTTTCTTCTGGTCGATGGTCTATTTTTCTTTGTCCACCCTTGTTCTGCTGTCGGGTCTTTCCTTTTCTGTCTCTGGTTTTCTCTCTTTCAATCGGTTTTCTCTCCTTTGTCGTGTTGTCCGTTTGTCTCATTCTGTCACAGATCTGCTGTTTGCTCTTCCGGTGGTGTCTCTCTCTTCATCCATCTCTCTCTCTCGATTCTATCGGTGGTATCCTTATTGGCCATACCTCCTTTCCCTATTTGGCCATCAGGTTATTCCTCTCCTTCGCTGTCCACTCTGATTTTGTCATATATGATTTTTCTCTCTCTTCCAATGGCTTTGCTGTTTTGCTCGTTTGGTCTTCTGTCTAGTCCCTTTCAGCAGTCTCATATTTTCTCTCTTTTTCCCCTGTTTTGCCGACGGTGGTCTTGGTTGGCCGAATATGATTTTCCCATTTCACTCTTTCGGTCTATCGTCCATTCATCCAGCCACTTTCAATCATTTCTCCATTTTTGCCGACCATCAATTTTTGGTCGTCAGGTTTCTCTCTCCTTCCGTCAATCTACTCCGATTTGCTCAATTTTCTTTTTCTCTCCTTCTTCCGACGGCTTCTCTTTTTCTTTTCTCTCTTCTGTTGGCCTTTATATACTCCTCCATGAAACCCTAAGAGGGCAAATTTACTGTCTTGCCCTTCCATGTGGCTTTTACATTCTTGGGCCTCTATGTGGCTTTTACCTTCTTACCCTTCCATGTGGCAAGACTTTCTTGCATACTTCAACCCAGTTGACAACAATTACAACCCATATAAGGTTGTGGGAACAACAATCTCCCCCTTTGTAATTGTTGGCAACACTTATAACAAAAACCACTATACAACAATTTCAACTCCCCCTTTCTTAACAGCTCCCCCTGCACTATTCCTTTTCTCTCCCTTTGCTAACCAATTATAAATCTGAAGAACTAGCAAAGTAGAGAAACTTCAAACTTAAGGAGGCATTTGTACAAATAGACTCAATTTGTGCTTTTCAAACAGCTCTATGGATATAAGTTTAGTTAGAATATCTGAAATTTGATCTTTAGTGCCTACATACTCCAACCGAATTATAACCTGTTCCACTTTATCTTTGATGAAGTGATACTGGATGTCAATATGCTTGCTCCTCAAATTTTGAACTGGATTCTTGCTGAGATCAATAGTGCTTTGATTATCACAAAGTACACTCACTGGTAACTTCACTTCAACACCTAAGTCTGCCCAATTGTCTTAGTATCCATATCACCTATGTACATGTTACACAAGCAGTCATATACTTAGCCTTAGTTATGCTCAAAGCAACATTGTTTTGCTTTCTACTTAACCATGCAACGCAC